>JAPYYV010027622.1:0-11951 GCA_030522625.1 Copidosoma aretas
CTATGAATATTACCATGCTGAGCATAGGTAATATTCCGCTTCATGCCCAGCATATTAATTTTACTATCCAGTAGTGAAAACACTATCGGCTAGTAAAATGACTATCGGGTAGTGATATTGGTATTCAAGGATAGTAAAATTACCATAGAGGATAGTAATATTACACTCCGGTGATAGTGTTCACACCTCATACATAAGTTTACGTGCTCATAAGAGCAGTAATATCAACTGATATGTAGGTAGCCAAGTAACTAACAACTGTCGTTGGGAAACAACGATGTTAAATGCAGTAATAAGTGATTTTTCGTCACGAGTAGTTTTGTTTTATAACCTCACTTTTGGACTTGGATAGTGAAATTACTATCCGGGGTAGTAAAATCCTTCGACTGGATACCTAGTGATTTTACAAGTGGATAGCGAATTTACTGTGCTGAGCATAGCGTGAAATATTACCTATGCTGAGCATAGTGATTTCACTACACGATTTTTTACAGTGTATGCAAAAAGAAAAAAAAGTTACATGATGCTGTGCGGGTATAAGTACTGCAGGGCCTGCAGGGGCCGTACTGTGAAACTTTTTTCAGCTTCGACATGTTTCTGGACCGAAAAAATCCTTATCTTCAAGACGCCATAAGATGCTTTTAAGATGCAAGTTGGTTTGTCCAGATGCAAAAATCAAAGAAAGAAAAGTTACACAGTACGGCTGCAAGTTGGTTTGTCCAGATGCAAAAATCAAAGAAAGAAAAGTTACACAGTACGGCCCCTGCAGGTAGTAGGCGGGGCGGGTGACGAAGGTGGTCGCCGTCGTCGGTGGTGTCAGGGGCCGTACTGTGTAACTTTTTTTTCTTCAATATTTGTATCTGGACAAACCAATTTTTATCTTAAAAGCATCTTTATGGCGTCTTGAAGATAATAATTTTCTTGCCCAGCTACACATGTCGAAGCTGAAAAAGTTACACAGTACGGCCCCGGGTACTTAGCCTCCAACCAATGAGAACACTAGCGCGATTTTCAAAGCTATTTTTGTTTTAAACGTAATAAAACTATGTTTTATTTGAAAAATGTGTTTAAAACTATGTTTTATTTGAAAAATGTGTTTAAGGTTTATTTGAGATTCACTTGTGTAATAATATTACCTCAAATCGAAGTTAAAACATATTTTTCAATTAAAACATAGTATCATTACGTATAAAACAAAAATAGCTTTGGAAATCGCGCTAGTGTTCTCATTGGTTGGAGGCTAAGTATCCACCCGTTGCGCCATCTGAGATTAGTTTGTTAGGTCGCCATCCCCATAGTCCCAATACCCAATACGCGACGTACGCCGGTACGCGACATATACGCGTTATACGCCTGCTCTATGTAAATTGTGACCGCACCCTTAATATACACCTGTATATATTCATATACACATTGACAATATTGACATTTGACATATTCTCGGAACACCCTAGCGATCTGTATATAAGTACCCTTATATTTTAAAAAGTGGATACCTCACTCTTCATCTTGTAATTTTATTGATTTTGAGTGTATTACAAGTTCAAGTGCCCATTGTAATATTATATACATATACCTAGTGAGTACAGTAAATTTAATTAATTGATTGAAATAGGGAGGGACGGGAAAAGAGAGAGCAGAGAGCTATTACAAGTTACTTGTCAAAACTAATACAGTGGCTACAGAATGATGTTTCTGATGATGGTTCCACATGCTGCTGGTGACAGGGCTGCAGCAGCGTGCGACATCATCAAAACGTGGACCATCCGCCGTCTCGACCAACTATGAAGAAGATTTTCCATTTGGCATATTGTCGTCGTCCTAATGTCTTGACTTGATCGTCCAGCTGCACGTCATCCACTTTTAAATCGCGTGCGTGTTTCTCATAAACATGCACCTCTAGTTGCATTGCAAACATTTATTTTTCCTTTTAATTAAATGGTCAAATTTGTCTGCGGTTGATAAAAGACAATGTTCCAGAAAAGTGCCGTTGTAAACAGTCATTAACTAGTATGGGCATTTTTTTACTCATTTTCTTGGCTGTGATTGCATTTATTGGTGGTGTAATATGTACACTGCTGCTAGAGTATTATCTTTTCAACAAGTACCTGGAGAGTGCATCTGAGGCGAGCCCACCAAAACATCCCTCTCTGCCCACAAAGGCAGAGTTGCCAGAAGAACTCGTCACTCAGCTGAAAGATGAAAAAGCCAATTCAACAACTGGCTCCCCGCGACAGAGTTTGTCGCAGGGAAATGAAAATTTAGCAATCAATCTGACGCTACAGTTTCTCTTTAACGAGTTGAGAAATGCAGAAAGGGTACGATTATGGCTGTACAGAAAGTTGAACAATGAATTCAAGGAGCTCCTCAATCAATCGACAACTGGCAAATTGTTTGACAGTGTACAGGTATGCATTTTTGTAGGTTTAAAAAATACAACTAATCTTTTTTTTGAAATTTTTTTCTACTTTTATCTAGTTAAGAGATCTAAATCTCGGTAATCACTTTCCTACCATTAAAGCTTTAAATGTAGCTGATGCAAAAATATGCGCAGACACTGGTTTATTAGAGTCACTTGATCTCTGCTTGGATCTTCATTATTCAGGGAACTTTCAAATGTCAATAGATGTGAAACTGTTATTGAGCAAAACAGCCTACTTATCGCTTCAAAGTATGGAAAAATTTCTGCGAAGTTTGAATTTTTTTTTTTTCATACTCAATGATTTAAAAAAAAAATGCGTGGAAATTTTTTAGTGAAAAGATTAACAGGGAAGGCCAGACTCCAGTTTACAAGAGTTCCTTACACTCATTGGTCACTCAGCTTTTATACCGAACCAATTTTAGAGCTGGAAGTCCAGTCACAGTTTCAGGGTCGTCACCTACAGCCACAAATAATCTCGCTAATTACAAATCAAATTCGCCGTGCTATTAGGCGAAAACACACGCTACCACGTTACAAAATGCGTTACAAGCCTTTTTTCCGAAGACTTAATGACGAAGATATTGATTTGTCGGAGGTAAAATTTATTTTTTCAACGTCGAGAGTTCAGAAAGTAATAGGTCTGACCCTAGTAATAATTTTCATAAATGGTTTTCGCAGGTTGCAACAACTCGACTGACTCCTGGAATTTTGGACATAACTTTAATAGAAGTCAGCCGATTAAATATGGATTCAAGTTTGATCAATGCCGAAAGTGTATCTCAAATTGAAATATACTGCACTATGAGCGTTGATGGTACACCATGGGTGTGCCTTACGCAGTACAACGGTATCCCCTACATGGTTCTTGACTTAATAATCAGCAAAGTCAGCTCTCAGCAGCTTGGTGTTGTCTTTAAACAAGAATACATTGCCGAGATTGGCCAAAACTGCGTGATTGTCGAGACCATCATAATTAACAGTCCAGCGGCAATCGCTGAAATGAAAAAGTCGGATGTCATTGTTGCCGTAAATGGGAAAAAAGTCGCTAACATGAGCCAGGTCGCAAAGCTCGTAAAACACGCTGCCCAGAGGAGATTTATAATTCGTGTTGAAAGAAAGTATTGCAGTGGAGATCGGGAGTTTCGCTGCTTGCCGAAACACGAATTGGACAAAAGCTGTCCTAAAAAACTAATCAAGAGCGAAACGCTTAACGTAGATGACAGCTTTAAAAGTGTAAAATTTTCGGATTTGCGAGACTTTGATTCTGATGTGGGAGAGAAAAATGACACTAACGGAAAATTGTTCAGACGCAGAAAAAGTAGCACGCAGGTGCATACCGAAGAATCTGCTGAAACATCGGCACCTGACACACCATCCAGAAGGATTTCCACGACGTCGTCGAGTTCGTCGTCTGCAACGTCGAACAGCAGCCAGTCCATAGAGTCGAATCCCCTTAACATAACCGATCTTTATTTTACGACAAAGAACAAAGATTGTGCTTCACTGATTGTGTTTGAGGAGAAGCGAACGTTCCAAATAGATTCGGAACTTCAATATTTGAATATTGGAGTCTGGGCCAAGCGCAAGGGTGTCCTAGACAGTCAGTCCAAATTTTTGGGATATATTAATGCTCCTATAAAGTTGATTTTAGCTCAGTGCTCCACGTCTTCGACTGGACATTATTTGAAATGCTATGCACTGCTGCCTCCAGACTCGGGTAATTTTTTAATTATTTTAAGGAACATTATTTTATACGTCATATTTTATAAATATCAGGTACGTTGATCATATTTCAGAATCCCCAGCCAACTTGTCGAGTTGTTTAAAATTGCACGGTTATTCTGGATTTGATCCAACGTTATGCTTTGGTGATATCTTACTCTCTTACTTGTGGGTTTCGAGCCGTTCAAATCAGCCAAATGTCCAAAATGTCGATAGTTCGGTTAAAAAGAGCCTTGAAGAAACAGTAAAATTACAGCCTTCTGCCCCGTGCGAAGAAATTATTAATAAAAAATCGCACGATTTCATCAGAACTCACTTTCATAGGGCTACTCATTGTGATTTTTGCACAAAAAAGGTAGGCACTAGTTGCTAAAGTGAACCCATTGCGGGTGTTTCCGCCATATTTATTAGCCTTTTTCTTATTGAATACTCAATGTTTGAATTGCAGATTTGGTTGAAGGACGCAGTGCAGTGCCGCAACTGCGGAATGGTGTGTCACAAAAAATGCGAGGCGCGCTGTCAGGCGTCGAGTCCCTGTGGAGCTGAGATTCTAACGACGACGATGGCGTTTGAGGCGGATGAGAATGACACGAGCACTACTGATCTTGGCCCAGAAATATCGCTCACGAGCTGTGAAGAGGACGTTCAGGTATTGGGCACTTATTAGACCGCCTCTTAGACAAACAGAAACCAACCCGATCCAACGAATCAAGTTACGATTCACCCCCCAACTATTATTATTATTACTGTTCTTGTTATTCTTATAATTATTATTTCTTTTCAATGGTTTGCTAATAAGAAGCTGGTCCGATACGTAAAACAATGTTTGAGTTTCGGACATTGATAATAAGTGAGTAGTACGTAATAAAAGACCAAGTACAGTATATATAATATATATTTTCGCATCAAAGATTGTGAGACGACGAGCCAAAACGGATGTAACCTGTAATGAGTAATTTTTTTTTCATCAACACGTCTGCGTAACGTACTTGTGACACGTTGTTTTATACGAGTCAATCTTCTTTTAGTAAAGAAAAAGTTGTAAAAAAGCAAGTGAGAAAAGAAAAGTATATTTTTTCTTATCCGTGTATTACACTTTACGTCATTGTGCGTGTGGATACGATAAAAATATAACTTTATGATCAATAAATCTAGTCAAAGGCCAGTATTTACAAATAATAGAGTCGAGATTTTTTACGTACAAGTAAAGTGGTATTTCTCGATATTCCGCTGATTTGTACTTGGTGGTGTAATGATGAATCGTTTTAGATTACTGTACATATACAGCAACTGTTGATTAAAAAAGCATGATTTACTAATACTGTTGACAATAAAAAGTAACTCAAAAAAGTTGTATCACGCGAAGGTGGAGGTTTCTTTTGTAAGCTTGCAAACCCTTTCTTCCTGGTGGAATTCATCGTAATAGATCTAGTCATGATTTTTTGGACACGAATTATATTGAACACATAAGGATGAACAGACTTTAATAATTGCTAATGAGACGTGTAGTTTTTAATTTTTTCTTCCATTAAAATGTTTGTGAAAAATATTAAATTTATCATTACAATACGTATTATTTTAACTTACGTGTTGATAAATTATAAATAATAAATTTGTAATTAAAGTTCATGGGGTTGGCGTACAAAGCGCGCAGGGGACGGAAGCCCTTTAGGGCTCAGTCCCATGGTGCGTAATAGAGCGTGCAGGATATAATTTTCTCCATAAGCCTGCGTGTTAAGTCTATCCTGCAGCGCAATAGACTTAACACAGCGACTTATGGGGACTATTCTATCCTGTTCGCTCTATTACGCGCCATAGGACTGAGCCCTTTAGAATTGATGATAATAGTAAAGTTACGTAGATAAGAGAAGCATATCAAATGCACGTTGAATGACGATGACGCACGTGTCAGGCACACGCTGATATAAAGCTGAGACTCACTAACATTGGATTGATTGTAATTAGGGCGCGAGTATGATGGCAATAAAGGCCAGCATAACAAACACGTTCCTGGGCCTGAAGAAGGCTGGCAGTACAAGTTGTCTGGCCCCGCCGTCAACCGGCATTGGTCTGGCCTCCAGAAGCCTACCCCCAAGTCCCTGCGTATCCCGCAAGGTAGATCCCAAAGTGGCATGTTTGACATTTCGTTGAAGAGAAAGCAGCCAAGATCTCGTGACAATTTTTATGATCCATCGATCGATTGATAAATTGATTAATTCGTCCTAATTATTTAATTCATCTGTCTTTTCTTTATTCTTGTTATTTTATAATCATCAGTCATCTGTTGTACTTTAATTAGGAATTTTATGAACAATACAGGCTCAGTTTTTTTCTAACAATAATTTCAGTCGAAAGGAAATGGAACTAGTAGGTTTCACAAGTCTTTGTTTGTGCATGTACATAATTGTAGACGATACTGTTGAAATATTTGCTCAGAACTTTATCAAATTTAATTTTGAGATTTTAATAACTATTATGAACGCGAGAGATTCCGCAAGTCGGTCGATCAGTGTGAGGCTTCCTCCGACTTACATTTCCCAAAAATTAGAGACCCAGTAACTGAATTTTTTTGTGCAGCATTCTGCAAGATGTAATACTTATTCAAGAATTGAAACGGGAACCTGTCTTATTAACTACGAGCATACACAAGTATGAAAATACAGTAAATTTATACGCGACTGCTGTTTTTTGGCCTGCAATAATAAGTGGCAGCGACATCAAGTTAGAGAGAGAGAGAGAGAGAGAGAGAGAGAGAGAGAGAGAGAGAGAGAGAGAGAGAGAGAGAGAGAGAGCGCACGCTCTCTCTCTCCCCTCTCTCCCACATATCGCTCGCTGAGCTTTTTGATTGGCTGTCGGTTGTAGGCACGGGTTTTATTGGACGATAAATAGCAAACAATTCGACCTATTAATTGAGACTAATGAAACAAGGGGTGCGCCGCGCCCCATTTTTACACAGTGTAAAAGAGTGTGACTCGAATGCCGAGAATCGTACACTATCTCAACCCCGCCATATCAATAATTTATCCATACTTTTAATATTTTCTAAATCTTACACTATATCGACACCGACGCCTCGGAAGAAGACAATCCCAACACCGTACACTTCGAGAAAAACTATCCCAACTCGGTGCTTTCACGAAGACAATCCTACCGCGCTACGATGCGACGAAAATAATTCCAACACGTAACGCTCCAATGAAGACAATCCCGCTATGCTATGCCGCGATAAACAGTAACACTGACATGAGTTTTCGTTGATAAATTAGTCAATCGATAAATAAATATGAACAAATAAAATAAATACAAGTTTCAACCTCTAGCATTTCAAAACCATTTGTTTTATTTACAAAGGGATGACAAAAAAGGAAAGAAAAGGATGGCACAAAAAACGAGCAAGTACGTTTTTAAACCATAAGCTCTCTAAACCCAAATAATCCAGCTTGTCGACTCGTTCAATTTTCCAACGTGTCAATGAATAGATCAATTTATACATAAATAAATAAAGGAACACAATTTTGTAACAGACGAGCAGGTAAGCTTGAACCACAAGCGAACAACAACCGGGCAGCCCTGCAGTGTGACTCATTTTATTCATTGATATATGAAATATCTATTGAGATAAAACTCGAGTCTACTCTTGTATTTACTATAATCATTTCATGCTTGTGTATATGATTACAAAATCGGTTTCGAATGAAAAACAATGGCGGGACTAACTTTTCAAAAGTATTAGTTTCCAAAATCTGTGATCTAATGTAAATAATTTGTGATTAATAAGCTAAGATCATTTTTTTATTATTTTAAACGTGTTCCTGAAAATTAGTGTCTTTCCATCGTTTTTCATTAAAATGTTTAATGTGATGCAAAACATGTGATTCCATATAGATATTTTACGATTAAATAGATACAATTATGGTATTTAAGATAATAAATAGAATATGGCATGTGTATGAATGAAGTGTATTTATATTTGATAAATACAATGTTTTTAAAAGTCTGCAAAATCCTTCTCTTCACTTATTTATTTATTTATTTACTTATTCAGTCACCCCTTTATAAATAAAACAAATGGTTTTGAAATGCTAGAGGTTGAAACTTTTATTTATCATATTTATTCATATTTATTCATCGATTGATAAACAAGAAAAGTCGGTCAGACAGGCTACCGTTTATTAATTTTTCTACTAATTTATTAACGAAAACTCATGTTAGTGTTACTGTCTATCGCGGCATAGCATAGCGGGATTGTCTTCATTGGAGCGTTACGTGTTGGAATTATTTTCGTCGCTGCATCGTAGCGCGGTAGGATTGTCTTCGTGAAAGCACCGAGTTGAGATAGTTTTGCTCGAAGTGTACGGTGTTGGGATTGTCTTCTTCCGAGGCGTCGATGTATGTCTCACATACACTTTTTTTATCGCCCTAATTTATCGCACCAATCCATTGTCAAGTTAATTTTTTGGTTTTGATCGTTATTTTAACAATGTCGAAATTTGTAAAAAGGTGACTAGTGTGGGCAGTTATTTTTTACTTCGTATTGAAAAAATGCAAAATATACATAAAAACGGAGTTTTGCCACAATCAATTAAAAATACTAATTTCCAGCAAAAAATATAAATAAAAGCTGTGTGATATGAAAAAAAAGGAAACGATACCATCTTGCAAAGTTGAATTCAATCTGTCGTTCATCAGGTGTGTTCGGCCTATGTATGGGCCCGCTCTCACTGGACGCGCCCATATACTTATAGGGTGATGTTCTCAGAGAACTCTCAAGTTATCTGAAAAGTATACCCATAACATATGAAAAATAGTCTTGGACAGCCGAAAAAAACATATTGATAAAACACCAATGATGGCTCGAATTTTAACTCCCCACAACTTTTTTTTATTACCTACAATTTTCATGAAAAACTTTTTCAACTGTGAATTGGTGTTTTCAAGTTTTTGTTGGGAAGCTCAATTTTCGTGCATATTTTTTTTAATATTTCGTAGTGAAGCACTTTTGTTTGATTTTGTTTCATTCGACGAGAAAATTTTGTATTATTCATTGTTCGATAATACCTCGTGCCTGCAGAAACCACTATTTTCAAAACATGGTTACAATTATTTCACTAACAGACTGCTGTTTCGCGGAAAAAAGGGCGAGTTATACGTATTATTACACCTATACCAATTCGTGAAATAATTCTGTGTCTAATCAAGTTGCCAGAAATAAAATATCTTTTTCCATTATTTAGTAATGAATAAATTAAAATGGATGAAATCGACAAAAATGTCCATCATCAGCGCACTGGTTTCGTACCGAAAAAAGGTGTATGACCGTTAAAGTCTTTTTTTTAACTATAAGAAACTCCTCCGATTCTAAATAAAAACCTTTTGCATTCACATATTTTCTTTCTTTGGAAGTAGCGTGAACCGGAACTACCGTTCCATGGAAAAAAACGCGTCAAGTGAAATTTTGTTTAAAAATAAATTACATTTTTGCTTCAAATGGCGTTTTTAAAAATTGAGTAATTTTTTGTTTTTTTCTAAAAATTTAATTTTTGAGGTGTATAATGCTAAACCTTTAGCAAATAAGACTATAAAAAAAAATAAAATAGTGCATCGTCACATATGGATGACTTACTTTTAACTAAAATTTTACTTAACCTGTTTTTTCCGCGGATGGCAGAGCGAACCTCAGACTCTTTACAAGCAAAAAGAGTCGCAAGTCCACACGGAATTTTTCTCTAGAAAAGAACGCGGGATGAAAACCTGTACATGCAATTTTCAGATTTTCTGGAAAATTAGATTTTTGTGAAAAATAAATTAATCATGACATGGTTACCTCATAAATCGTTTAAATGCAGTTAACAAATTTTAATGTTAGTATTTTCTAAATACAAATAGTTTTTTACGGTATTCTTAGTTTGGCACTGACTGCACTTACCCCGTTTTTTCCGTGGGGCGGTAGCGGAGCGGTGGCTTGAATCAGACATGTACTCTATTCTTATATCTCTATCGTCATAATACTATAGTATATAATGGAGAACTTGCATGCAGCTGGATTCAGTCACCTAATACTTTCTGTCGCTAAAGTAATCTCAATTTAATATACATCGATTATAATATCATCAATAAATAACGAGCATGTTAAGCAATTAAATATTTTCAGAGCGTGTTAATCAAGCTTTTATTCAAATCGACACATGATTATGACGTCAGAACTTCTGAATTTTAAGAGGTTTATTCCGTTTATTGCTTTAGGCTGCAGTCCCATGGTGAGGGATTAGAGTGTGCAGGATAGAATTGTCCCCACAAGCTGCCGTGATAAGTCCATCCTGCAGTGCAATATACTTAACTCGGCAGCTTATGGGGACAATTCTATCCTGCATCATGTGACTGAAGCCATTAAATTAACGCGGCAGTAGTGTATGGGGAAAATTCTATCCTGCTCGCTCTATCCTACACCATGGGACTGCACCCTTACAGTTGCGCGACATACAACATAGAGTGGAGACGTCATTTTACCATTTTTTAATACGTTTTGTTCAAAACCTAAAGCAGGCTGTGAGAGCAAGTTATATATACATTTGAGCGTATAACTTAAAAATATTTGATTGTAAATGGTCAGAATTTTTCAAGCAGCGTCAGGAAACCTGTTAAAAATAATTTAGACAAATTAAGTATGAGGTCATATTACTTACAATGAGTGGTTCATAACCATGTGGTGATTCGTTAAGTTAATGATGATATAGTTAATATGAAAATCATACAACGGGGCAAGTGAAGAGGATGGAGTTTATAATTTTCAGATAATATAGTTAGTTCGGATTTTTGCCCTCCTGTAAAAACTGAACAAAACCTAGAATATTCACAAGTTTTGACGTCACATTACGTGATATCCGTTTGAAGATGACTTGAAATTTCAATTAATTATTATAAATTTATTACACCATATAAACAAAAAATATGTTTGGCACGTGTATGCAGTACTTACCATTGACTACCGAAAAAAAAAATTTAGAAAACATGTAAGTTCTCTATTAGAGTGAATTCAGCAAAACAAAAGTTAAGAGGCAGTAGATCGAAGTCACCACCTTGTGAAGTTCTGCGAAAATATTTCAATGGGGACCTAATTAGTTTTTGGTTTCAAAAGGATCCATTCTAATTTGATAAAATATGATACCTCAGACCAAAAATTTTTTAGGTTGACATTAAGGAGGCTCACACCTAATATATAGCTCATATTTTGAATACGTTATTATAAATATGTATTAGAAATTATAACAAGTTTTAGGACTATCAACTTCTATTTATTATTCTTTATGACCGAGGGAAGAGCCAAGGGTAGCGCGGTAATCTGGAGGCACGTCAGCCAGTCTCGAGAGTCCCGAATCTTCTCCTTCTCCTCTAAGTACTCTCTGACCCGACTCAAGAGTTCCGCTTCTCCTCTCTCTTGGTCATACGTCCCTCTCTGAGGTGGTGGGGCGCGTACGTATTGGTATGCTATGTATACCGTACGCCACAACTTAATCTCTTCTATTTTACATGTTATTTTTAGATTTTTGGGCTTTTTCTCTTCTTTAAACAAATTCATCAGGAGTCACCGACATAAAATTTGCAAAAACTTCAATAGGTCTTGCAAAAATTCAATTGTTCACGTATTATTCGTATTTCTATATAAACAATTGAATTTTCTGGAAAACCTATTGAAGTATTTGCAAATTTTATGTTGGTGACTCATAATGCATTCGTTTAAAGAAGAGAATAAGCCTAAAAATCTAAAAATAACATGTAAAATGGAAGAGATTAAGTTAATTTGTTGAAT
>JAPYYV010027634.1:0-10417 GCA_030522625.1 Copidosoma aretas
AGTGAACTTACAGTGAAATTGTTATTACAAGCACTTGTTGACACTTTGTCAGCCGAGAGTCGAGTGTGATCGACCGCAATCCCCGCGTTTCTCTTTACTACGTACCTATAGCTTTTTTTTTTTTTTTTTACGTACCTATAGCTAGTAGTGAAAATTTCGATTTGTAATAATTATGAAAGTATATATTAGTGAAGTATATGCTAGTGAAACTATATATCATTTCTAAAAACATTGATTTTTAATGATCATTTTAATGATTATATTTTATACATTAAAATATATATATATATATATATATTACACTAATATATATTAGTATATGTATATATAATTTACATTTTTTTTCCCCGGGAACCAATTTGACTATGCGCCTCGGGGCCTCGGGAACCAATTTGTCTTTTTTGATAAGTTTGGGAACCAATTTGTGCACGACCCTAATTCCATACATGATAACAACAATTGCGCATAATTGCATGATTAATGCATATTTGCATAATCTATGCATGATAAATGCATTATACGTGCATAATAGCATAATCTAGGCATGGCTGCATTATCAATGCATGATTCTATAATTTATGCATGATTGCATGATTAATGCGTAATTTTATAATTAATGGCGCATTTGTTCACCCCAACAGCCGCATACAATTCAATTCTACCATCGTGCAAGTGAGACAAATGTGTCTGTAAAAAATACCCTAACCCTCAAATGCATAAATAATGCAATGTGCATGCATGATTGTACAATTGATGCATAGTTGCATTGTTAATGCATAATTGCATGATCAACGCACAATTAATGCTTGACTTCATGATTCAAGGCAGCTTTTATTTCATAAAAAAAAAATTACCAAAAATTAACTTTACAATCCCCATTACACACCTCCCAAAAACACTCACAATACTAACGTTCCCCGGTCGCCCGGCAGATACATTCACAGCAAGGAGAAGCCGTTCAAGTGCGGCGAGTGCGGCAAGGGCTTCTGCCAGAGCCGGACCCTGGCCGTCCACAAGATCCTCCACATGGAGGAGTCCCCGCACAAGTGTCCCGTCTGCGCACGCAGCTTCAATCAGCGCAGCAACCTCAAGACCCACCTGCTCACCCACACCGATCACAAGCCCTACGAGTGCAACTCCTGCGGCAAGGTGTTCCGGCGCAACTGCGACCTCCGCCGGCACGCTCTGACCCACGCCGTGGGCGACGTGCCACCCGAGGCCCTCGAGGAAGCCCTCCGCGACGACGACAGCCCCGAAGAAGACAGCTCCGAGCCCCCACTCCCCGCTCCAAGCTCCACTCCCGGCACCCCCTCCTCGTCCTCCAGCACCGGCCCACCTCCGGCCCACCCGTCCTCCTCAGCGTCCATCTCCTCCTCCTCCGCCATCGCAAAAGCCCCTGGCTCCAGTTCCACCCCCACCATCAGCGGCTACCCGCCCCGACCGCACCTCCAGATCCGACGCGACCTTCTCCAGGCGAAGCCCAGCACGATAACCAGCAGCGGCAACCTCGCCACGGCCAACCCCCCGGGTGCCCTGCCTCCCCCGCCGCCGCTCATCCTCACGTCCTACAACCGCCGAAGGATCGGCTCGCCGGGGCCGTCGCGCGTCCTGCTCGAGCTTCAGGAGCGCGAGCGGCTGAGGGAGCGCGAACGCGAGCGCCTCGAGGAGGAGAAGAGGAGGAAGGACGCGGAGCCGGCCCAGGAGGACGGAGAGCGGGATCAGCGCGCGAGGGCCCCGACGCCCCAGCCAGTGGCCGCGCCTCCGAGACCCGTCCCGGCCAGGCAGGGATTCACCATAGCCGACATCATGCGCCGGTAGGCCGTGGGTCGGTCGTGTTGATGATGCTCTCGGCTGGGCTTTCTCGGAGGCAAACCGGTGGATCGTTCGAGTCCGGATGTCAGACGTTCAGCTCGGAGGATCGTTGTTTACCGTTGTACCGTGAGCGTTCTGTTCGTTGGATTTGTAAAATGAACGACGACGACGACGACGACCGCGTTGCTGGCGCGTGGCGATTGATTATTGACGTTTCAAAGTTTTATCGAGATCCCCGGTAGAGCGTCAGCGCGAGTTGTAGATACTTGCCCCGAGTGCCAAGGACCCTGTAGATACGACTGAGTTATATCAACGCGATTGATCGACGAAATCGACCATTTGGTGCGGAAATAAGCGGATCATATTTTCGCGAGAGGCTGCGCGCACTCGGAAGTCTCTGTGAGATTTTCCAAGTCTGCGCGTGACTTTGTCAAAGTACGAAAGACCTTTGAAGACTTCAAAGTCATCAGAAGTCTCGAATGTTTCTCAATGACTTGCAGGATTGTTCCGAGACTTCCAAAGACTTTCAAATACTTTGGAATGCTTTTCAGGACTTTAATGACTTTTAAATCATTGACAGACTTCTGAAGTCTTTTTTTTACTGACCTCGAGAGTGCGCAGCCTTTTGCGTTTTCATACTAAATTCGAGCTTGTTGGTACAATCCAGCACCCGGTGCGGTTATTATTCTCTCCCGTCGCGAACGGACAGTGAGTTTTGTAAGCAAGAGCGTTTCTGCGATGACGACTTGCGCGAGAGCCAATGGATGTATCTGTGAGCTGCCTCGTCGAAACCCAGTGCGTAAATTAATTAGGTGCATATTAGAGAGAAAGTATTTCCAAGCGAACAAGTGTTTCGACGTTGGGCACAGACATTGGAGACAGGGTGTAAATAGAATTCGCGTTTTGTTAACTACGTCGCAAGACTTAGTGAGATGAGTATATGTATGATATGATATGTAGCTGTACGAATGCATCGAAAACGTCCAACGAGATTGTATACAATGTTCCTCAAGATTTAGATGTTTGCCTGAAAATCGCGGAAAAACCGGTGATGAGTGTTGTGTTTGCATTTCGATGAGTCATGGAAAAATTAAAACCACGAGCTTTGACGTTTCGCGCCACATAGTCGCTCAAACCGGAGTAGTCGAATTGGGTCCCGCACGATAAGATGACTCAATCCTGTAGCCGAGTTGGGTTTCGGTCATTAAATCCCGGTCATTGAAACTCGGTGCCGAGTTGGGTCCCAACACTCCCCACTGCTGAACCTTGGCTAGTTGCTTTTTTAATTAGGTACATAGTAATATACCATCATACAATAACAAACACACACTATTTCCATGTATATTAAATACTTACAATAATTCGTAAATATGTAAGCTGTATTTGAAACACAATGACTTGGTTGGCGATTATTATCTAATTTTGCTGTTAGTCGTCGATGTTGCCTTGAACCGTCCACACTTCTCTTGCTGCTGAATTCGTATTTGAATATAACGATGGACTTTTGTGTTAGTGGAAAAGATGAAACGTTGATAAAATTAGAAACCTTTACCTACAGATATCATAAAAATTTAAGTGACAATATCGAGCGGGATTCGACTGCGATTCGTTCGGGATGTTTCCATAAAGTTTTTATCTGTCCGATACATCGCAACAACAATATGCTTGGCATTTTTTTATCGGTCCGAAGCCTGGATTAAGCGTGACGGAAAAATATAGTGCTAGTTTGATACCGTCTATGGTACTAAAAAAAATTGGAAACAAACTAGTCAGGGGCCATTAGTCGGGACCCAACTCGACACCAGGATTTACTGACCGGGACCCAATTCGACACTTTATCTCGGTTTGGGACCCAATTCGACATCGGCCGCTCAAACTTGCGCAAACGATCTCGTAATCCCTCAGTTGTAGGAATAAAAGAGCTTTATTATGTTTTAATGAGGAGAAAAACTAAAAGAATCACATCACAATTCCGAAAGCACGATTTGATTGCTGGGAACTCAATCAGGAATCAGATGAGCTCGAAACGTGGCCACATGAAGACATTTGGTCTAACATGACGACAGAATTTAACATGAATTCCATTTGAATCCCCAAAAGACTCACGTCGTGTAGGTGAGACTGTAACCCATCACGCTTTCCTTTTACTCCAACTTACGTTAAATATTGGGCCTCAAACAACCTGCGAGTGATGGATTTGTGTAACTACAGAAGAAAAAAAGGAAAAAGATCAAATGAGGCAATTCATTGGGTAACAGAGAGCTTTCTCGAAAAAAAAGAAACTAGAGCTTACCGGTGCACTATGTGAACTACGATTTTGTTGCGCGGCCGAAGAGTTTTTCGAGCCTCTGGCCCATTTTGTGTACACTCACGGGTACAAACATCCATACAGAGCCACAGCGAAGCGTCCAGACTAATGTATAACACATCCAGGTTGTAACTCGTGTGCGTTAGACAACCAGCGCATTGCCTTCAAACGGACGAGGGCAACACGCCTGGGCCCGTGCATAGGGCCATTTCGTCGGGCCGATCTTGTATATTTTCTTTTCGTGGAAAAGGCGGCGGCACTGGGTCCCGGAGCAAAGGGAAGGGCAAACACGCGCTCGAGGACTAGAGACATCGACGCGCCGGTTTGCATAGGACGGCTCTCCCTGTGTTTGCCGACGTCTTTAGCACAGGTGCTTTTTTGTGTGGGTATATATACACATGCACGCACGCGCGTCGGGAAGGAAGGAGAGCGATGGGCAGGACGCGATAGTGGGGGGGGGGGGGGGCTGAAGCTGGTTTAACTGGTCTCGGTCACGTTTTCCTCTGTAGGTTGAAAATTGTGTTCGTTACTAAAATGGTTCAATAAATAGTTGGTAATCTTAATTCGACACTTCAACTATTGATTTTCATTCCTATACGGTACTTCGATTCATGTCTAAAGCAACCAATTGCCCTTTTTTACGGAACGATGTTGAACTGCCTTTTACGCAGTTTTGCCTGCATACATGCACAAAAGTGTGATTAGAACACCAGATTAGTAAACCATCGATCTAGCTCTAGCAAGGCTCAAATGTTATCGTGATGATTCAATCAATTCTTTTCCATCTATTCCATCGATTGCGGTTAATTATTTTCTCGTGAAGACAAAAAAAAAGATTCGATTTTATCCAACGTAATAGAACCCCGCAGTCGATTTTGACCCAGAGTTTCGTTCCGTACGATAGGCTGCTCACTCTCGAAAAGTCGGTGACCAGCGACTTTCAAAGCTTGACAAGTCTGTCAAAGACTACAGAACGCATCCAGTCAATCCGGAATCTCTCAATGACTTCTTGGTCTTTCAAAGTCCCAAAAAGCCTCTACAAGTCTCTAGAAGGCCCTCAAAGTTTGTGAAAGTCTTTTCCGTTTCGCTCAAAAGCCTTTGACACCGAGAAAGGGTGATCCAGAAAGAGTGTCGCGGACTAAAAACGAATCGGAAGACGCCACCTAGCCAGCTGAACTTTAAAACGCACGACACAGCTCGTTTGAAACAAAAATACAAATATCGACGATCACCCATCGGCAGCACGAGGAGCCGCGGGAAAGGGAGAGGGGCTACCGCGCAGAGTGTAAGAACACTTTTTCGGTGGCAAACACCAGACAGCAGGTGCGCGCGTATACATCGTTCCCCCGAAATTGCCTTCGACGCTCCCGCGGCGCGTACCTGCTGGAGCCCTCGGTAGCCCAGACCCCCTTTTCTCCGTTTCCTCGTCTTTGTTTATCTTTTTATCCCTCACTCTTCGCCCGCCCCCGCGTGTGACCTTTTTTGTTCCCAAAAGCGACGGCCATCGGGAGAAGGTCCTTTGTGCGCCCCGAACGGAGACGCGTCGATTGGCCCGGGCTACTGCCACTGCAATGGGACTCGGGCGTTTGTTCTCCTTCTTCTTCTGCCACGCGGCTCCTTGAGTTCCATTCGCAGTGGGATGCGGCTTTTTCTCCCGACGTTATGGGACTCCGCTTGACTTGTGTGGATCGGGGGGAGTGGATGATGCCTATACAGGTGCCCAATGACGATTCGAAAATTATTGTGAAAGGGACGAGAGGGATGGGGGGGGGAGGGAGAGTGACTTTTTTACAGCGCGATACATCATTTCTCGGGAAAGGGAGTGAGCCCGGCGCAAAGGCGCCGTTCAAGGAACCCACGCGATTGTGTTTTAAATATGCATTGTGATATATATATGTGTATGGTGGTTTTTGGCTTAGGGATAAAAAAATTCAGGTCTTCCATAATGTGATGCTGATTGTTCGGTTTTAAAATGTATGCGTCGAAGGTGTGTATGTGTGTGTGTGTGTGTGTGTGTGTGTGTGTGTGTGTGTGTGTGTGTGTGTGTGTGTGCGCATGAGTGTGTGAAGGTGACAATTTTAATGTTGCGAAGAGAAGAAGATGAGGGAAAAGAGCGAGAGGTCGTTTTGACGAATTGTGATTGTCTGGTTTGTGTAGGGTAATAAGAATTTTAAGTATTAAGTTGAGCAATAAAGTGAGGTACAAAAAAAGAATCCGTAATATCTGTGGTGATTGTACTTACGTTAGAGCGGTCGACAGATTACGTCAGTTTTCAACGACTCGACAGTTTTGTTGTGTACTATACAACGATTTAAATACATGTGATGTACAATAAATTGATAACGTACAAGAAATATTCGCGCACGATTACAAGTCCAGTCTGTGTTGGACAATAACTTTTCTGTTATTAATTTTTATGTTAGCTCTAAGATTGCGCATTTATGTTAGAATCTAATTACATATATATATATATATTTTTAGATTTTTAAAGATGATGTTGATATAAGAGAATTTGTAAATTATAATGAAAATGTACAAGAAATAAAGTGGCTTACATTGAAACTTTGGTTGTTTTTTCTATCAACAGTTATACAAATCAAACGATCGATAATGTACCTCGGAAAATAGTAAGACCCCTGGGTATCATAGAGTCCGTATATAAAATAGAACAATATACTAAGCAAATAATTAAATTGATATAAAATAAGATAAATCATCGTTGTTGTTGGAAAAAAAAAAACAATTCAATTTTTGATAAGAAAGATAAAAAGATTTCAATTATTGTTTAAAAAAAAAAAATCCATGCTATCTTTGGTCAGGATATAATTCAATTCCATAGATGTAGCTAAATCTTTATGAGCTAGTGTCTATATGTAGCTAATATTTTTGAGTTACAATTCCTCAATCTACTAAGTGATCAGCTTAAGCCCGTCAACTTAAAAATATAAAGACTTTATCACATTTTTAAAAAAACGAATGTTAAATTTTCGTATTTTAAAGAGGTTGAATCAATTCATCGAATAGTCACTTATATTATAATATCTTATTGTGAAGATTCATATATTATGATTAATTACCCGTGGATCACCTTTCTCTAAAGTCATATATAGCAGATATCATTTAACTTGAAAACAATCTATGGATGTGATTATTATTTTGTCTCTAATAATAACCACTTCCTTTTTCACCTTCAATAGTATTTTTCCTTCCATCTTAATTTGTCTAAAAACATCTCTCCTCTCATAAGTTACTCATCAATCCCAAACATTAAAATCAAAACCTTTTTTTTATTAGAAAATATAGATCTCTAGTGTAACTAATACAAGAACTAATATATTATGTATATTATCCATGAAAGAATCAAAATACCCTAAATTTTGTTTTTCTCTTTTTTAGCAAAAATGTTTGTTAATATGTAAAAAAAAGAGTTAAGCCTATCTCTGATATATAATATTTTTACAGACCAGATAGATCCGAAAAACATTATTTTAATTTTTGTCATACCAGGGGGTCTACGTTCCCGTGCGCGCTTCGCGCGCTAACCCCCGCCATTGAATCATATTCATTTCCATGATTTTTTAAGGAAAATCAAATGATTAGGGTAGCTGGGGTACATTACAACATAAAGTTTTAATTTTTTGTTTTCATTGAAATGACTTTGTATTCAATTTTGCATTATCTTGATTTCAAATTTAACCGCGCTTGGCCAGTCTCAGCCAATCACAAAACGAATAAAGAGAGAGCTACCAGTGGCTCAGTGGTAGAGCGTTTACCTTCCGCCTGGAGGGCTTGGGTTCGATTCCCCACTCCGTCCACTGGCGGGACCACTGTGGGGTTTTTTTCTCTACGTATCCAATTATCACTGTGATAGCTCCTGACTCTTCGGTGTAATACCGTGCCGTCGTAGTCAGTAATGAAAACGGTACCACAAATTTAGAAATTCACATAAAGATTTAATATGGCATACCAGAGTCACAGTAATACTTAAGTGACCCGAGGCCAACAAATACAGACAAGACAAAATGAATAAAGAGACTTCATCACGTAACCTGTCACTTTTTTCTCTGTAGATTACTCACGTACTATAACAAACAAAAAAGACTGAAAAAATGTATGATCATACTGTATCCATAAGTAGACGATAGTTAAATATTATATATATGTATATACATATTCGTTCCACACGTGCTAAAATCACCTATTACATTTTTTTAATAAGCATATTTTTGACTTTTTTTTGTGTGGAATTTAACAAAAATTTTAGTTTCCGATTCAATACAACGGTCAATGAAAAATTGACAAAAATATTCATCAATATAGATTTTTTTGCATTTTAGCTTAAATGTTCGTTCAACTTAACAAATATGGACTATTATGTCTAAATTATACTTCTGCCATTCTACGAGATAGTGAAATAAAATTATCTGAAGATGCATTTATGCAGACATGCAACAGATTCAGAAAGATGCATTTAATAATCAAAATAATTTTTCTGGAGCTTATGTTGATCTTTGATCGTTTTCGAAAAAATTCTACTTATGGAAATAGTCACTGACTGAATGCTCATAAATTTTTCAAAACTTTTTTGTAGGTTATAGTATGTGAGTAGAATAACACAAATGAAAACGATGATTTTTGGATCTCTGTGGCCCAAAGAAATGTAGGGGTAATTAAACGTACCCATTACCGTACATACGTGCACTGACTTTTTTTTTGTGAACGTGATTATGGGATGGTTTGATGCCGAATATTGGCTCAAAACATTTTAACTCGTTCTTTAAGTTTTCTAGAATGTACAACCATTTTTTTAAACAGTAAGAATTCATCGAATTCATTTTATAATACAAATATGAACTTGAAATCACGTTCCTAATCACCGTACATCTGATCCTATTACCGCACCCCAATCGCCATACGTGTTCTTAGTACCGCACACCATATACCGCATGATGACAGATACGACTATAACCTCAATTCTAGTTTATAACCAGATGTCGATTCAATCGTCTTTGCTCTTTTGCTCTGTTAATATGTTTCATCCATCACAATAAAAGTGTCAAAAAAAGGAAAAATAGACAAAATTAAAGCTCATTAGAAAAACGAAGCACAAGTGTCTTTTTGAAATTAAAAGTGATAAGCCTTAAATGTATTATTCAATATCTAAAAGAGGTTTTAAAAAAATAGTCCGTTGTCTAAGAATGCCAATTGCGTAACATTCTTTTGGTCACATTAGCTTCATCAATCACAAAGTTAACTTACTTGACCGTCTAAGACATGTGTGTGATAATCTTTAGATATTTTTTTATAAATTACACAGACCTATTTATTGCAAGTCATCATTTATAAATGCATAATGTTGATCAAGGTTCGTATAAATATTTTTTACCATTTCAATCAACTGAGACTTAGCTATAGAAAAGCCTTTAAAAACAGAATCAAAAATACACTCTTTCAACTCACTTTTTGTTATTAGGTAAGGACAATTAACATACCTGGTTTCTTACGTATTGATTTTTAATTTTGCCTCTCAGAATTGCTAACAAAATACTATATTTAGCTGAAACATTGCTGATAATCCATGCTCCTGTCTTAACTTTTTATTAAGCTTGAGTGGCCCTTTCTAAAGAATTATACATTCAAGGCTTATCTCTTTTAATTTCAAGAAAGACACTTGTGTCTCGTTTTTTTAATAAGCTTGAATTTTTCTTATTTTAATTTCTACGTGATTTTAAGTTAATATTTGCCTCATAAAATGCATTTGAGGAGTTATTACTGTGTGAAAAAATTGTTGTACATTCTAGGAACCGTAAAGAACGAGTTAAAATGTATTGAGCCAATATTCGGCATCAAACCATCCCACAATCACGTTTACAAAAAAAAGTCAGTGCACATATGTACGGTAATGGGTACGTTTACCCCTACAATACCTAAAACCTGATTCATCTTTTCTTTACATTTTAACAAATGCTTTTACTATAAAAGAAAACAAAAGAAATAGTACATTACGCCACTAGGGCACAAAGTACAACATGAGCGCCCGAGTCTCGTACACTATTATTCTTGCCGAGGGCGCAAAGTGCTAATACTGTGTACTCTAGGGCAGAAAAAATTTTTCTGCCCGTGGGCGCAAAGTAGTTTCAAGGGCCCAAAGTGCGGCCTGAGGGCGAAAAGGCTCTGCTGCACTTTGGGCCCATGGTAAGAAAAAGTACTTTTCCTACCTCGGGGCGTTTTTGGTCACCTTTGGTCGTTTACTGCGCCCTCGGTAGGAAAAATAGCGTTCGCACCTGGTGCGCATCC
>JAPYYV010027639.1:0-14925 GCA_030522625.1 Copidosoma aretas
CTATCAATGTTCGCGAGATATTAGGTTTTGAGTAAAAAAAAACAAATTCGCCCACTGTGGGCCGGTTTGACGTGCCGCAGGCCGGGCGGCTATCGAGTGGGGCTCGGGCGTAGCTGTGTACATATAGATATAGGCCGGGTGGTGTTGGTTGCTGAGGTAGGAAGTTGGTGCCCCGGAGAAAATGATGGAAAATTCAAGGGGCAGATGATTCCGGGGCCCGTTGTGGGGGGTGGTTTTTTTGTTGTTCTCGCTTGAATCGGAGGTTTTTTTTTCGTTTAGTGATTTACTTTCCGCTTCTCATGTTGTGGATATTTAGGTTCTCACGCTTGGATTCTGTCGCAGTTTTGTTTGTTTTTATGAGAAACTCTGTACTCGTTGTTTCAAGTGTGATTGTTTTGTTTGTTGTTCCAAGTTCGAGGTGTTCAAAAAATCGGATACTCGTGGGCCTGGATTAATTTATTTAAAACAAATAATCATCGGGCGCTTGTGAACCACGATTATGCGAAATTACAGTTTCATAACGCCAATTGGGAATTCAAATGGCGTAATTCTCATTAAATGGACCAAAATTGTCACTTTAGCTCTCTCTCTCTCTCTCTCTCTCTCTCTCTATCTGTATGATTACGAAGTTCGCATGTTCCAACGAATTATCGGTCCCATTCAAGCTCTCTATCAAACGATATTTAAAATAATCAACACCGTCATTCGATATTAACCAAAAGCGATTAAAAACGCATCTAATATCCATACGAAATTAACACATCGGTCCCCCCAATTCCATGCGTACGATAGTGTGTAGCTGCAACTCCACAGCCGCCGGTACAGCGCAATACGGCACGCACGAAAACACAATACATACCGCGCAGAAAAGGGTATATCGGGAGCCGGCAATCTGGTTTGATAATTAAATGGGCGGGCTGCGCGCGGCAGTACAGGCGGGAGTTTAGCGTTCGTCGTTCGGAGGGATATGACGAGATTTCTGCTCCATAGCCCCCAGCAGCGGTGTAGCGGTAGCGAGCGTTAATTCCGCCCCGCGGCCCGGCGGAGTGCCTTAATCGCTTCGCTGGATTAACAATTAAATAAGCCCGTTAATTGAGCCCTATTTAATCCGGGCCCTCGTTGCAACTTTTTTTCTCACGCAATATACGGAAAAGATAGTTTTGTAAAGAAAGAAGTATTTTTTTTTTTTTTAATCACAAAAGTTTCACGGAAAAAAAGTGTATTGTGGCCGAACCGCAAAATTCTGTCAGCGAGGCGGTGTGTTTTATGCGTTCTCGCGAACGACTCGAGTCTCGCTTTACTGCACGCATTATCGTAAAAAGTGACCGCAAACTCCGCAAGTGACAGTTCAGTGCTGAATCGACATCTGAGAAAGATGAATGTGTCAGCGGCGCTTGAAATCATGTGCTTTGGTTCTATAAGGATCGTCACATTTTCATCTGAAACAAAAAAAAAAGTTTATAATCGAATATTTATAGAAAAAATATCGCCATTATATTCTCCAGCGATTCTGAATGATTTGTGTGTGCGTGTGCAGTGTACATATTATGTAGACGTAATTATTCTGGAACCACAAAATTCAATTATATCCTCCACGTATACTAGCCCAAAGTAGAATGCGCAGGGAATTCGACACTTCGTTCAAGTTTGTGGTGTACTTATTTATGCGGCTGGGTGACGACTTTAGTAGATGGTAATAGTTAAAGAACGACGTAATTTAAAACACGAAGTAGGAATCTTTACGTCGCAAGAACCGGTTTCAAAGCTATCCAACTACGTGGTTGGGTATAGTTTTTTGACTGACGCGTTATGAAACCCACGAGCAGAGCCGTCAGTGAAATTCTCCCACTACACGACGTCGATATCAACTTGCGACTACGTGTACGGTGCGAACGCTCAACAAGTTGAATAGGTGGGGTGCCTCGTTTAGGTTCGTATATTACACGCGTACAATTTGCAATAACGAGGCTATTGTTGCATGGATACATCATACGAACTAATGACGATCTTTAACTTGCTGGTACTCAAAAGAATATTTGGTGAATCGATTTCTAAAAATTTAAACATTTTTTTCAGGTAACCTAGTTTTTTTACACAATTTGAAAAATATCGAATGATACTTCTGTTTCTTCGGAAAAAATTGTAACCTAAAAATTAAAACTTGAATCGTGTCTCAAAAATACGTGTATCAGATCTAAATATAAGGTGGAAAAAATTATCGAAGCCCTCATGCGTCACTTCGTGTTGAACAACGAATCGACAGCAGACGATAAAATGTGTTTTTTCAGTACTATTGAAACAATCATTGTCCAAACTATAATCCTGTAGTTTTTTCGCCACCTGTCTAATCATCATGCAAAGAAAACTTAGCATTTCGGTAAAAAATACATATTTTTCCATAAAACCTGAGTCATATTTTTAAACGTTGAAAATCTTTTTCTTGAAGTCATGCCTCATCATCATAATCTATGTTGTAGTTCTACTCATATATTATCTGCAATTTGGTCATCGTGTCCCAACTTTTATTTTAGTAGAGAGCCTCCTGCTAGTAAGATAAGGTAACGTGTCTATATTCGTAATATACCTCAAGTATCAAGCAACAAACTTGAAGATGGTTCTCTTGAAAATTATTATTGCGCTTTTGGTGATTCAAAGTAAGTTATTCTGGTTATTTTAGATTCTATTGATTGTATTTTGAGTCTCTATATTTCTATGTATATTTTGAACGGAACAATCGTTCTGGTTATTGACTTGTGAACGTCCCTATTTTTAAAATAACAAAGTTATGGTATAAAACAACGTGTTTTTGTTGAATATTAAATTGAATTATTAATGATACATTCTAAAATCGTGCACAACAAAATATAATATATCATCTTTTTATCAAATTTCGCTAATATTTGCAGTGAAATAGTTTTTTGCAAATTCAAGTTTTTCAACTGTTTTTTAGTTTTTCCATAATTAGACACAAAAAAATTCCATCTACAAAGTTATTTTGCAATAAAAAACCATGACGGGTATCTCTCCAATAGTCAATTTTCTTGAAGCTTATTATGCACGTTAACACCTTTTATTCAAGCTCTATTTCGTCGTGTTCCGTTCAAAGACAAATTAAATGTGTCAGCACAATCAAAAAGATAAACAAGCGTCCAAACGTTAAATACTTTTTTCTGAAACAATCTTCTCTCAACACCTCCACGAAAACTGTCGGTAAAATTTGTGTGCTCAGCTCGTGCTGGGTAATTATCGACTAGTATAAATTTAATGTTATCGCTCGAAACGAACGAGCGGTCTAATGCTCTGATTGCTCACACCTGATGATTCATAATATTTCGACACGCAGCGGATTCTTGACAGTGTCAGCGGACGATGCTTATTCATATTCCAGAATAATACGTATCTACTTAAGAGAGTAAAATAACATTTCAATCCAAATTTGATTTTTTTTGTCTGTAGTGAATATCAATATGTTTTTATCTTTTGACACCTAAACTATCAGTCAAACTTGTAAATTACAATTACTTATTGAGATTTAAAAATTTAAAGTTAATCAATATTGACACCATCTCTAACTGTGAGTTGCTGGAACTGTTTAGTCACACGAATATGATTACTAATTTATTTCAAAAAATTTCTTCAGAGATATATCTTTATATATATATATATATACTTCTGTGTTTGTTGAACAACCTCTTAATCTACATACTGTATAAACGCGACCAACTAATTTTAAAAGTAGGTATTTATTTTCTTTTCTTCAAATAAGATGATTCTCTTGAGAATTTTTTCTGCACTTTTGGTGATTCAAAGTAAGTACTTGTTATTGTTGTCTTACATTCTGTTGATGGAATTTAAAAAATAACAGTACACTTTTTTAGTATATTTTACGTTAGAAAAAAAGTATGATGAAAAATTTATTTAATCAATAAATACCAGTAGTATTGAAAACCACAATTGATCCTTGAGTTTTTCTTAATATTATAAAAATTAATATAAAAAGAAGAGAAAAAAAAAGAGCAAATTTTCTCCGACTAGTTGCCAAGATCCACGGAGCAATAGCTCCAGATGGAAAGTTTCCATTCTACGTAGCTGTTCAGAGATACGAGAACCTTCGGCCAACAACGTCTTGTGGTGGTGCACTCATTGAGAAAAACTATGTCGTAATATCAGCCTATTGTGTACCAGGCGATGCGTCCGAATACGTAGTGTATGCCGGTGGTATTTTATTGCACGGCGAAGGAGTGCAGTGGATCCGCGTTATTAAAATTATCATTCACGAAAAATTTGATAACACGTAAGTCACACGTATTTTCAATCAAAAGAGTGATTCACAACATATCAATTGACTTATAACTCAAAATCGCATGACTTTTTAGAACTTACAAGAATGATATAGCTGCCTTGAAATTAGGACAACATGTAAGTATAAGCTCATCTGTGAATGTCGTTAAATTGCCCAGATCCAACGAACCTATAAGTACAAATGTAAATAGTATGTTGATTGGCTATAATGGCATTGAAAGCAAGGAAGTATTGGAATATTTCAAAGCTCAAATACAGAAAGGCAAATCTTGTGAGCAGATATGGATGAATATGTACGGCTCCCATGAACAGGATGAATCTAGATTTTGTGCCACTACCGACGAAATCAAAAATGTAAATATTTTGATTGAGCATTTTTTTTGGAGAATGCTTGTGTGGAAAAATTTATTTATAATTTTAAATTTTTATTAGTACAGTTCAATACTTATCTTGGTTGAAAACGATGGCCATGAGACAAAGCTGATAGGACTTGTTCTTTATGGAGATATTTTTACAAATGTTTCGTACTACGCTGATTGGATTGCAGATAAAGTCAAGAGTGTTCAACTCAATAGAGATCGAAGACTATCGAATAATGGAATTGAAACTACAATAACAGAACAAGGCGGAAATGGTGCATTTGATATGAAATGCAACTATTTTGTGTTTGTCATGGGAATGATCAGTGTTACAAGGAATTTGTTTAATTGAAGAATTATGTTCGTATAATTTGAGTATAGGATTAAAACGTAGTTAGATTCTCTTTCATTCACCTAATAATAGTTGTTCAAACACAAGTCAATTCATTGAAATTTACGAACTTGATGATTAACTCTTGTATAAATCACTCGAGCTTACGAGTAAATATTGCAGAGTATGAATGTTATCGCTTTGAGTGAACAAGCGTTTCAACAATTTAATTGACGATACACAATGATTCAAACCCTTTTATTTCATTCTCATGTAATATAAACCTTGAAGAGAAGCATGATCCGATATTTTTAAATATATCACAAAATTTCGTATACTTCAAGTTATTTTAGGACGATGAAATTCATTCGTAATGTATTCGAAACATGTAACGTTAACTCCGGTACTAAAGACACAGTTGAATAAAAGCTTTGAGATAATATGTTTCATAAATAAGAGCATTTATATTTTGCGACTGGAGTGTTAAAAATAGTGCGGTGCGTCAACGCCGCTCTATTTGCGTATCAGCCACCCTCGTGAAAGACTCCCTTCTAATCTGAAGGAGCTCCTCCGCACACACCCATAACACCGACCGCGTTAAAGTCGCATCCTCTCATGAGCGCGTTTCATCTTCCGCGAGTTCATAGCGCACGTCCCGGCGCCTTCGCTGCATTTAGTCCACGCGCCCCTGGAATCCTAATAAAGCGAGAAACACGATTAAACATTCACGTTCCGGCGGCCCGAGAAAACGGACTTTTTTCTTCCCGACTCCCACTATTACTACTACCACCCGTACCATAAGGAAGTCCCCTCACGCTATCGTTGAATCACCATAATTGCGCGCGTGCTGTGCGCCCACGATTGTTTTCCTCATGCGACTTTTATCGCCCCCCCCCCCCCCCGTCCCCCCCCCCCCCCCCCCCCCCCCGGTGGGAGGGGAAGGGAGGGAAAAAGGGAATTCCCTTTCCCCTTCATCTTGAAGGAAAAAAGGAATTTCCTTTTCCCTTTCTTCTTCTGTGACCTAACATTCAAGATGTCACAAAGTGAGGGGGAGCGAAAGGAAGGAGGGAGGGGGTGGGTACAAACGTGGAAACGTGACGCGCTCATTTCTTTCTCTCCCTTCTTCTATTATCTTCCTCTTTCTCCTTTCTCCCTTTCTTTTCCTCGATGGTTTACGCGCTGGTGTACGCATGTGCGGGTGTATGCAGGGAAAACCGCAATCGCCACCGATCGTCGGATAAAAAAAGAAAGGAACGAAGAACGAGGGGGTAAATTTTCATCACGATTCCTCGGATGGGTGGATTACGGGTGGGGGCAGATGTTTATTGCGCGCTGCAGCCGGAGATATTTTCATTGTACGCTGAATGCTCGCGTGTACACCGGTGTCTGTTTTCAATTTTGTCACGCTGGTGGCGGTGGTGGTTGTGTTCTTTCGGTGTCGAGGCGACGAGGGGTTTATCCAAGTGAGCACGGTTGAAGTGAGGTTCATAGTGTAAGAGAATAGTTATGAAAATTACTTTTAGTTATGAAATAGTTATGAAAATTACTTTAGGTTAGATTGAATTCGACAATGATAACTCATGAACGTTTAAAATTACCATTTAGACAGAGGCTATTTCACAATCGATATTGTCCATAAAAGACCGGCTGTTAAATATCAGCACATCTTAAAGCCTCTTAAAGTTGCCAAGACGGATTTAGTCAAATACACCGATGGCGAGTGTCACGACAGGTAATAGCCGTAAAAGTTACCTTTACGACTCTCAGGGTTAACCCACTACTAATTCTTAATCTTAATGTTTTTTTTTTAATTCAGAAAAAAAATACTACCGTTACTTGAAAAATAAAATCTGCCACTTTAAAAAATTAATATTCACCCACCTAAATGATTCATTAAACTGGATCAAGTATATGAAAAAAAAATACTTTAGAGCACGATCGCATACCGTACTATCAATCAAACTGTCATGATTGGCCGAACGTAAAACGGAACTTCGTTCCGTGCACTTTACTTCCGGCTGGTTTAGCCAACAAATCACGCGTCAGAAAAAAAACGAAGAGAAATAATAAAAAAAAATAACACCCACGTAGATGTAAGTACGGAAAAAGAGAAGTATAGGCGCGTGCTCGCACGAGTCAAGGCCCCCACCTGTCTAGGCAATAAAATCGACGTTTGCTCACGTGTCCCACCCAAGAAGACGAGTCGGTGCTCCATTTCCAAGTGTATCTATAAGTGTACGTGCAGGGGTATACAATGTAAATCCTCTCCCTATCGATGATATAGACTCGCATTTCGATCCCGAAAGGAATAGCTGAGTTTTTTGCTTGAAGGGTGGGTGGTTGAGAATATGTATCAGCGTGTGCGCAAAGTACAAGACGAAGTTTTGGATACTTTTCTCTGTCAAATACAAAGAACGATACTTGAGAATAGTTTTTTGCAAGAACAAATTTCTAAGTTACCCCTTTGAAGTGCCAAAAGTAAGTGTGAGTAATTCTTAACTTCCGCAATACCAACTGTTTTCTTCACATCTACTATTTCTATAAACGAAAAAGGTTAAAACGACATAGTACGATTCTATAGATCAACCCGATTCTAGGAAAAAAGGAAGGAGAAAAGTCCAATGCAAACATCAAAATCCTATTCTAATTCACCTGGATCGGACCGTGCCTTACTTCCATTCCCCGAAATCGGAAGGAAAATCCTCACCCCTACACGAGATTGCCCAAGCAAATGGATTCTAATCCCCAACGTCCGGCAGCCTTTGTCCTCCCAGTTTTTTTCTCCATCAGACGCTTGAATAAACAACCACTGTTTTTACAACTACGAATCCTTTTTCTCCTACTTAATCCATCATCTAATGGCGAATGCATACTGATTTTCTTAGCTCTGACACAATGGACTCGTTGAAAAATTCAAAACAAAATATCATGATTGAGTATAAATATTTGTAAAAATGCGAAAATAGGGCGTTTTTCAAACCTTCAACCTCAGTGTTGAGTGTTATACCATAAAGGGTCGCCTGACAATTCACGAACAGAATAAAACGCATGAGAATGAGGAAAGGCAAGGGATGGGAAACGGTGGTATGGATGTAGAGAGTGTCGGGTATAATATTTGCAGATGTATGGATAGATATGCGGCTGGCTGTTCGGCAAGTCGAAGGGTACATAGCAGCGTATTCATCTTCATGCGACAATGACAATGACAATTTATCGATTTTTGAGGCATTCGCAGTACGTGTCGATGATATTACATTTAGCTACTACTCCTTTAAAAGGAAATAAGCTGAGATACGTGATCTTCTTATGGTTTGGGAGTACAACATATGCTTGTAACATTAATATTCGAAGCACGACGACAGTGAGAGTAACAAAGTGCACTTGTACATTCATACGATATAAAGAAAGAAAAGGTATAAATTGTCCTCCAATTCTTCATACCTTCTGTGAAGTGAGACAATATTTTTCTTAAGCATGATTCCTTTCCAGATCGACAAATATCAGTTTCAAATTAGATAGCAAGGACTGATACCTATAATATAGAATACTACTACGAACTCGCCCACATCTATTCTCCCCATACCCTCAACATTAATGCCACTTTGGATTTTGGGTATGAATCCAATGCAAAGTAGTAACAGTCGCTGGTTTCACGCGACACGCGCCAATTCTGTCCGCTTGTCCTGGTTGTACGGCTATAGTATCCTATGTTTCTGTTCCCAAGCGACAGTCGTGAAATCAACATAATTGCAGATCCCAACGGACTGCGTGGTCCGTAGTGTAGGGAAACAGCTAAACTTATCTGTGAAGCTTGTCGAAATAGTTGACGCGTGTATCAATAGATATACTTGTTTGTCGCGATGCATGCGTATACTTATAAGTATTATGACGAATTTAAAAAGTTCATATTTACCTCTATACTGAATGGATAAAATAAGTCCACTCTGTTAACAAACTCACAATGGATCGTCAAGATCTTAATTAAAGACATACGTTTGGCACATGAGTAAAAAGATGGAGAGGATAAACTTTAAATGGTGGGAGAAAATAAATTCCATAAACTCCATGCCTTCAACATTTCTTTGCTAATCTCTGAGCTGAAATAATTTAGAACATGCGGCAAAATTATCGTTACTACCTAGAAGCTATCACACCATCAATTAGCTAATATTGCGACTACCATCCAGCGTCACATCTTAATAAAGACAACCACCTGGCCATACAGGTGTTCTGTGAACATTATACTCGTATATTCCACCAATAAAAACATCAGGAAGCACCAGAAGATCAGCCGACTGGCTGACCGTACGAAAATTTCTGGACATGACTCATCTTGAGGTGATGTAGAATATGAAAAGGTGCCACAAGGATCAATTTTTTTTTTTCATTCGTATGTGAATTAAAGGAAGAGAATCCTGTGTGTGATGTTAGACTATTAATTAACGATGAAAGATTGATAACCAGTCTCGCGAAAAACACTGCCCTTCGCAAGCATGAAAAATAGAGAACCAATAGAGGTCAGAATAAAAAAAGCATCTCACACCTTGGGCTGCTCCAGGAATTGAGACAGCATGCATACGTATGAAAGTGCCCCCAAGACGACATTCGTCGCCTCGTCTCAGCCAGTAAGAACATGAAGACTGAAAAAAAAGGTAAATAAAATAATAGAAAGAGATGACTGGTACCGCCCTAGCAGGCAAAGCAGCAGCAGCACACGCCACACGCGTACGCTTGACGGGAAGGAGAGGCAGGACTACCAGAGCGGAGGTAAAGGCATGCAAGTTTAATCTTATGGAAGTAACACCAGCTAGAGCGGGAGCCAGAAGGGGGGACGAGAGAAAAGCGCAATATTACCGATGCGTCGCGCGGCGCGGATATTATAGTCACACGTAGGTATATCTGACGCACATACACATGCGCCCTGGAGAGAAGGAGAGAGAAACTTGAATAATGCATAGTATCGTCCGGCAGCTCGATGACGATTCACCGTGTCGGAGTTGAACATAGTATTGCCGATCTGTTCTCACTCTCTCTCTCTCTCTCTCTATCTCTCTCTCTCTCTCTCTCTCTCTCCTTCTCTATTATCTACTGCAAAGTAATATTCTGGATCCACTTTTCCATGCCATTTTCGGACATATTTAGCAAGTAATCTATTAAAAATCATGTAAGTACAAGCCTCCTTATGGTAATTTGGATAGAAAATAACGAAATCTAGCGAATCAAGACCGGAAAACAATAGACCCCTTCGTCATCAAGACAAAACTATTGTACTGATTCTGGGCAGCAATTATCATCTCACCGTACTATCGATCTCGGATCTTCCAGAGATTAGAGACACTGGTGTTTCATTTGCAATCTCATGTCAATTTTTAACCATGCATGCGCTGTGTACCATGACATAAATAGAATATGAGGATCGCTTGCACCCAGATCATTATTTTTTACTCATACTGCGTGTCCAAAAAAGCACACATTAGTAGACATCTCTTGACTCTAGAATGATTGGTAATACTTTACCTTCAGAGACTCAGAATTTCTTCTCTCCAACTGCACCCGTTCTTTCTTAACAACACTAAAACCATCATAATTTCAAAATATTACTATGATGTTGATGATACACTCAGATAACTGCGTTGTTTTCACACAGTTTTGTCCAAGTATATATCTTTACTTCTCGTGCAACTGTGTTTCGTCGGCTTAGTGCAAGAACCCGCTATATCACTATTAAAAGCGAGAACCCGCCATCTCGGTAATTTAGGCAAGAACCAGATATTTCAGTATTTTAGGTCTCAGGAAGTACGCGAAAACCTCCTTATAAAAAAGGTCTGCTGCTTCGTTCATAAAGGTAAACAAAAGTATTTGGGGTGACATTAAAGGTCGTAAGTGTTGTATTGGCTACAATTTGCACCCATTTAATTTAAAGCTGTAGTACTGTATGCAGCACAATTTTTATTATAAATTAGATTAAAGTCTACACTCCCTGAGATGGCGGCTTCTTGACTAAAATACTAAGATAGCGGGTTCTTGCCTAAAATACTGAAATATCTGGTTCTTGCCTAAATTACCGAGATGGCGGGTTCTCGCTTTTTAATAGTGATATAGCGGGTTCTTGCACTAAGCCGACGGTTTGATTCAATCTTATAATCCTAATACAGAAACACATCTAGCTATTCAACCAGTGCCATAGTAATATGACAAAGATTCTAAGATTGTGTATAATTCCTAACATTAACGGTAACTGTTCAAACGAACTAGAAACATTTCATTTGTTTCCGTGTATAATTATGTACTTAGATAATTCTAATTAAAACCTGTTTCTTACATAATGTAAAAATGATTATAGATCATGCTTAATATCGCTGTAAAACTTGATTGTTAAGCGGTCAGATAGGACATTGACCCGAGGTCAAATAAATATTAATTTAATTCAGTTTTATCCTATGTATATTTCTGCCTCTTTCTCTCTCTATCTGTACGTGGGTACAAGAATATACGTATGAATCATAAACAAAAGTGCGCTTGCGGATTCGCTTCGGTAGCTGAAGTCCATTTCTCTATGTAAATATACTAGCCGGAAGTGCTAGCCGACTAGCTCAACTATTTATTTCCCTGTCTCTACTACTCGATTTCGTATGGCACGCACGCTTGCATACGCGCGTGAGGACGCTACGAGTTTGAGGGATGGGTGTGTCAAGTGTCGCTGTGTTTTCTAGCCGATCGAGCTGGCGGCAACGGACACTGCTTTGGGTAATATAAGCTTTCGGTGACTGAGCGATGGTTTGCATGCCGATCGCCATAGCCGATCGATTGACCGATCACGTTGTGCATTCACAGTAATCCTTCTGTACAAAAGTTGGTTTCGTACAAAATGCTCTCTTAACTTTACGGCAAATGCAAGAGAGCAATCCGATATTGATAACAGTCGTTTTTTGAAAGCGATTCGGGAGAAAAAATTTTATTTCGATGAATGGAAAAAATTCATAGAATTCAATTTTACATCCAGAATAAAAGAGCGAGTACTGTCAAAGTGCGTTTTCAACTCGATGAATGGGGAAGCCTCTTTTGTCGTATCGGGCATTCAATTTTCGTGTATCGGCGTACGACAGAAACCGGGTGTGATTTACGCGCGCGCTTGGCAAAGCTGACACCATCAGCTAGCTCCTCGTTGAAAGTAAAATCCTGGCCATCGGATACAATTTGACAAGGGATTTCTTGCCTACCGACCACACCCCTGCCCATCAATCAGTTGTTTCTAATCGCTGTTTCTAAATTAAAAACAAACACTCTGTACATGTTCGGTGAAAGTAAAAATCCCCCAAAAATATGAATTGGAAGATGTACAAATTTTGGATTCAGTTCTTACGATTGTTAACTTGCAGTTTGATGAACTGATGTTTCGTGAGTGATCATCGTTGTCTTTAATTATTTCCACGATTTACTAATAAAACTTTCTTTTTTTAGTCCTGTAAAAAGATATGCTAGTAATTATAGTCATAGAGGGCCACAAATTTGATGTATTTGATGAAAAGTACTGTGCGTACGTACTACGTACAAATGTTTCGTATGTAAATACACGACTACGCGACGGAAAGCAATGATTAAGAAAAAAATTCCCTTATCACGCACTACTATGTTGGCACAACGAACTCCCGCTTCCTTCCGCTATAGCTGAGAATAAAAAATTGAATACGTGCTCCTGCAGTGGACAGCGACGGATGGGGTGCGCAAAAGGCAAGAGTGAAAAGGAGCGTATGGTATACAGTTATACATACAACATGGAAGATCCAAAGAAGAAAATCCGCAAGCTAAGCGGAAAGAGACAATTCAGAGGAGATGAGAAAAGTCGAGGAGCCCGCAGGAGGTCGGTGGCGGAAATAAGTGAGGGAAAAAAGGCCGGCCGGCTGCGCACACATGCGCGCGGACGGGACCTCAAAATTGAATTGTAAGAACCGTAGGGATGAAATGTGCCGGAGGCAAAGGGTCGTTAGAGCTTTGAATTCTACCGCTGGCACACGTGTAATTGCGTTTTTAAGGCCCATCTTTTCCTTCGTCTGTTGCTGTCTGTACTTACATAAAATTGGGTGTGCTCGGGAAAAAGCGCTCCCTCCATACGATATTGCGTTTACCAACACAGCCAAGTAAAAATCGTAGAAACAAACGGCAACGGAGCAAAAGTGCGGCCGGAGCGGGAGAGTAGGTGTAACCGCGAGGTAATATTCTGAGAGAGGAGAGGGAAAACATTATCGCGTCTCGCCACGCGGGAGCGTTGTTTCGGTGTGGCGCGAAAACTCGATGATCGCGCACCTGGGCTACTTCAACCGTAGGTAGAATTCGATAAAGTCGGTATGAGTGAACGCGATCTCTGCGCGTTACGTTTTTTTTTCGGATTACCATCTTGAAAAAACTCGAGTGTTGTATGAGGAAAGAAGAAGTGGTAATAAAGAAAAAATTGCATATCGTGGTAGCCGGGAACATTCGGTTTTTCATGTTGCAAGTGGCACCGTTGGTATCGTATTAAATACGCACTTGATTTCTAAATGGATTATTTGTCTTACCAACCAAAGTACGAGACTTAGGACTACATATTCTTTTTCTCCGTACCTGCAACTTTTATTTCAACTCATAAGCGCCACAAACAACAAACAATATTTCTTCACACATCCCGTAGAGTAATTAAAGAATAAGTCACCCTGTCGGAGATAAACTCAATTCATACCCGCCAACCATCAAAGCTCATTCGAGCGCACCAAGTATGGGCAATAACACCCACTACGGACCCACGAAGACCAGCTCTTACCCGTCCCCGCGCGCGACACACCCGCAAAAATAAAAACTTCCTGCACACGGCGCGGCGCTGCTCCTCGTCTCGGACTGTAAAATAACTCTTTTTACAGTCGCGGCGAACGAGCCGTCCTGCCCCGACGCCAGCTCTAAAAGGCTCCTCGGGCGGCTCTAAAAAAAATAATCGAAAAAGCGCGATCCTTGCCGCTGGCTCAGCGATTTTTCGATCGCAATTATGTCGCGCACGCGTCAGTCGGGGACGAGGAGGAGACTTTTAAAAACAGCAGGGCTGGCTCTTCGAGGCAGGATCCACAGTCTCGAGGCGTCTTTATTGCTGTTTGGTTTGGTCCGAGGGTTGTTTTTATTTGGTGGGTCGATTGGGCTTCGATAAGGACCGTGCTGATTCCCGACGGAGCCGTGGGGGTCTGTTTTGACGGGCTCGATCGGCGGGAAGGGGATTTTCCACTATTTTTTTGCTTGGCAAAAATAGAGTCACGTTTGTTTCTGCGAACCCGTTGGTTTCGCTTGGAAAAATATTACGGATTGGAAAATACTGAAAATCGCCACACGTAGTATATTATTCACTGACCTACAATAGTTTGGTTCCAAAGGGTCTTGTATTTTCAAAGTTTCGAGGCGCTGAATGGGTTCAGATGATCGAGGATCGAGCAGAGTTTGAATAATAGAAGAGGGGATTAACATTATGGCCTTGCACGTCCAGTTGAACATGGTTAACTTTATCTTTGTATACGAAGCGAATATAGTAATAGGTGTACATCTAATAATCCGAGACCAGTAGGAAGCCCGAGTTAACTAAATATGATTCAAGGAGATTTTCGAATCAATTTGATTTCAGCGAAAGCAGCCGCGTTCCCGTTATAAAAGCTCGTTTCAAACTCAGTTAATTGAAGTTGCGGCGTTTATTCTGACACAATATGAGCCTTGATTTTCTAAAGCTTGCTTCGTTTCTACCCAATTTGATAATAACACTTTACTGTGAGAGGACTCAGTACTATATTGAATCTTTAGCAACTGGGACTTTAGATATCTCTCTGACCGGCACGTTGGCGCAGCGGTAGAGTTGCAGTTTCGTCGATCTCCGGAATCAAGTATAGTGTACGGGCATGTAATAGGCGGGACTCGGTTCGAGTC
>JAPYYV010027641.1:992-13063 GCA_030522625.1 Copidosoma aretas
GGGGGGGGGGGGGGGGGGGGGGGGGGGGGGGGGGGGGGGGGGGGGGGGGGGGGGGGGGGGGGGGGGGGGGGGGGGAGCGGGTACGTCTCGGGGGCGAACAAAAAAATAGTTTCCTATACACGAGTACCCGCGTTCGGACGGAGGAGGCGGTATACTCCTGCCACCGCGAGTCCGTATTATAACGCTGGTGTAGCGCGAGGCAGCAGCGAACAAAGGGGACGAGAGGAGGAGGATCCCAGGGGCGCGAGAGGAGAGAGCCGGTGGCCAACACCTGCCGCCGCCGCATCACTATTGTCTTTTCCTCTCGTCCCGCTTCTCTTTCTCTCTCTTCTTTCGTCGTCGCATACATATATGTATATCGCACGCACACACTCCAGAGGCACCGTGCGTCAGACCTTGGGACGCGAAAAAGGGCGCCGGAGACGTGACTGCTGCAGCGGTTGTTCTCTATATGTATGTATAATGGGGCCCGACGAGGCCCGTGGTGCGTGTATTATAATGTTTGTGGTACAGCGTGATGTACGTAAGCAGCGCGTACGATTGCTGTATGTATTACTGTATTATAGTATACACAGTACGCTGCGAGTGCTTGTTCGCCCGTTTTTCCTCCTTTTCTTCCGCTGCATCCCTGTTCCTGCTGCAGACGGCTAGCAACGTATCTCCGTCGGGCTGTTGTGGATCATGAATTTTTGATGATGCGTATGCAATCTATACTGTATTTTTAGATTTTGAAATTTGCGTTCAGGTCGATACTACTTATAGTACAGCTCATTTATCTACTTGTATATATCATGAGTACAAAGATTTCTGCTGATTAAAATAAGCGGTTATTACCGTAATGCCCCTAATTTTAAAGGTATTTTATATTATCAATAAAGTGACTATAGTGTACGGCGGATTTTGGTATGCACATGTATCTACTAATCTAAATTTGCTTGAAAAATTCCTATTTAGGGCTTCAGAATTGCCAAAAAAGTACCATGACGGTACCATTATGATTTTTTGAAGTTTTCTAAATATCCCACGCATGCAAATGAACATGTGTTTTCTAAAAATAATAATTAAAGAGCCGAGTCGAAAATTTCCAGCTAGTTTGGACCTCATTCTTTAAAGTTAAACTAGTGAAAAGTATGCAACTATTTCAAACTAGTGGATATACACTGAGAATTAGTGAATATGTATACACTATTTGAATAGTGAAACAAGCAATTCAACTATTTTCCAGTGGCATACTTTTAACTGATAGAAATAGTGCATAATTATATTCACTGCGAAATAGTGAATATTCACTAATCTGCTGGTTAACGATTCAATATTTCAATTACATGGTGAATTTATGTCAAAACCCGCTCAAAATAATATGCATGGGTTCAACGATTCTTTTCAAATTTTCACTATTTCAACTTTAGAGAATCATTATAACACTGATATCTAAGTGATACGTCAATTAATTTTCACTAAATATTCAGTAAAAAATCTGTTCACTGAAAAATTAGTGAAATTTTTCACTGAAATGACTTTAGAGAGCACATAAGAGAAAAAATAATAGAAATATTCTACACTAAATTTTGAGAATATATTATGTAGTAAAATTATTGAATTTACCATGTATTCGCCGGGTGCATGAGGTTGAAGGGGAGGGCTGGCGCCACTTGTCATTTTAACACATAGTCTTACGGGTTGGGGAGTCGATCCGCCTGTGACGGCCGCTTGAACTATTTTTCTCTCATAAGATATAACATGGGCTGAGGGGGGACAAATGAGGACAGCACCGGTCATGCACCTGGCGAATACATTGTTATTGTGTTACTTTTATTATTAAAAATATTACATATTTACATTATACATGTTTATATTGTATGTATGTTATAAAAAACTAATCTATTTAAGTTTCAAGTGTAAGATAAGTCTACTCACGAAACATAATCTTCTTATTTCTTACTCTGCTGTTGATTGCTCGCTGCTCCGTACAATACTATACGTGTTCACTCGAAGAATGACTAGATCACACTGTGGGCTTAGTCAGCTGAGTGAGTCAGTAGTCAGTGACCTAACTGAGCTGCGCTCTTTATTCTGCGCAATGAGCTGCGCTGCTCATCAGATGATTCATTCACAGTATGATCTAGTCATTCGTCGAGTGAACACGTATTTACTGAGCAGTAAGCGATCAACAACGGAGGAATAAACAAGGAGATTATGTTACGTGAGTACACTTATCTTAAACTTTAAACTTAAATAGAGTAGTTTTTAATAACATATACGAATACAATGCAATAAATTCATAATGTATTCATATTCAGTTTTTTCATTATATTATACACACATAAATACACGATTAAAAGTTTTGTGTATTTTGCTATTTTACATTTATTATTTGTAAAATTACACAAAATTTTTGTACTTTCTTATACAAAACAGTTGTATACTTCATGTACAAAGTTTGTGTAGAAGATATGAGTATACAATGGCTAAATAACACAAGATTTATGTACTCTTGACACGAAATTTGTGTAGAATATAATTTACACAAAACATGTGTAGTAGTCTGTTCAATTTCAAACAGCATTTTTCTGTTTATAATTGAACAGATTTTGTGTAGTGTATATTATTGAATGAACGACGAGATAACCGTTGCGATGGTACTTTCGAGCGCTATTACACTCCGACCTAATGTATAACAGGCATGCAGAGGTGAGGGATCAGAGCATGTACGTATTACATGGTTTAATGTTCTGAGAGTTTTTTGAAATTTTTACCTGCACATTGTGCCTATATGCCCATGCGACTCTAAAAGTATACCTGTAATATATTACCGCACGCTTCAACGAAACTTAATATAGTTACTCGGTACCTGGGCTGCATGCGTGTGAAAGTGGTTCTATACTCGTTGTACATACGAGTAGTATACGGATAATGTATATAAAGATCGGTGTGAGAAGAATCGTTAAAAATTGAAAGTGTGATTAATGAGCCGGCGGAGAAAGTCGGGGATTTAATTTATCGACGCGAAAAAGAGAATCGTAACAATGGCCGTATCAATTTTTACCCGCTCGTACCGTAATCCCGTGACTTTATGATACATAGGATGCCCGTTTGATGAATGTAATCCTTCAGCAGGAGACGCGCTCGTAGCGGTAAAAAAAAAAACAGCAACCCACGAAACAGCCTTCCCTCCGAGAGCGGAATTCAATCGAGTCCGGATGTTTTCTCCAATTATCTTTGAACATTTTTGACTTAAAACATCGCGTCCTGTTCGTCTTCGTCCCTCAGCTCGAGCGTACATCCTCCTCCGCGGAGGCACCAAAACGGAACGAAAAGTCAACTCCAACGTAACGCCCCCTTGTTTTCTTTTATCGTTACAGGTCCCCGGCCACCAGCTGCCCCAGGAGACGAGCGACGATGGCGCCCAGCCTACCGGAGCTCTCCGGCGACGACGCCTGCACGAGGAGGCCATCGCCATCATCATCATCATCGTCGTCCGCGAGGATCGAAGCGGCCGAGGAACAATAAGAGGAGACGAGAGGGGCTGGGGCATGAGCTCGGCTCACCATGTTCGGCGCACGAGCCCTGCTGACGACGACGACGACACCGAGGACTCCCGGAGCTTGCTCTAGTGTTCTGCTACTGCTGCTGCTGCTCGCGCTGGTCGTGAACGATGTCGGGGCAGACCTCAACTCCGAGTTCGTCAAGGGCAAGAGTGAGTTTTTCTATTTTTCTCCTCGTTACGGTGATGTTTTTCGTTTTCTGCGCGAAAGCGAGGAACAACGCTTCGAGGCCATTGGCATGTATACATATATATATTAGTGTAGGCTTTTAGTTTTAAGCTTAGTATTGTAAGATATACATTTTGGGAACATCGATATACGTGTACACATGCAAATATTACTGATAATCAATTTATGAAAACGTTATAAAGAGTTAGATTGTAGTGTAATGATAATAATAACCATCAAAGCTGTACTTATTCGTAGCAAATCAGGTTCAAGTTGAATTTCAGCCTCGACTCGACAATCGACTCGAAAAAAATTCAACTTTTTACACGAAACTTATTTTCTGAAATGATACGTTTCACATAATACCATGCATATTTATATACCATTGTAAGACCACAACGACGAAGGACTCCTACGATTTTTCGAACGACACGCCGCGCATACCGCATGATAATACTTTTCGTATAATAATATGCATATTCAAATTTACCGACGTACAGGTATAATAATACGTGTACATGTAATATATACACCACACGACGCGAGAACCAACGCCTTTTGTACAACAACGGCAACGGCAAAACGTGGGTGTTGACGAATAAGAAGAAGAAGAAAGAGGGGAAAAAAAGGAGAGGCGAAACCCTTTCTCTCCCGGCATTTTTTCCAAGTTCCTCTCTCTCTCGCTCTCTGCCCTCGGGAAGGAGTAAAAAGAGAGGAGTACCGTTTTCCCGGCGAGGAGCACAATAATTAACTGTGCCACTCGCGCGTTCATCATATTATACTTATTCTTTATGATGGGGATATCCATCGCTTCGCATTTAGAAAGTCAAAGAGGGAGCGAGCTGCTCTGGAACGTTACGACTCGGAATTAACGAGTCTTCGTCGAAAAAGTCTGGTCAAAGTGCTCGTAAAAAGTGGGCCGAGCCGCGAAGCGATACTGGAAATCGTGGTCAGTGAACAAAAAATACACGCATAGAGTTCGGAAAGCTTGGACTATAGTCGTTTGTAATTCATTCGCGGAAAACGAGAGCCCCGAGAGATACGTATACGTATATTGTATACATACTTGCCGTTGGTTTTATAATATACGTACCAAATTACATGCACGAGCTTATGATTAAAATACCATTAGAATGCTCATCGAATCATAGCGTATGATTAAACTTCACGAACTTGTCAAAAAATCAAAATCAAACCCGTCAAAACGCCACGTACAGTACACCTCCGCAGGATAGAAACACATACTCCATACTCCCTCTCTAATTTTAAATTACTCTTCCTGTCAGCGGGCACATACACACGCATGAAACACAGATCATGAAAAGAGCGCCCGACCCAATCCATCTCGTCCTCCGCGACGGCGATCCCAATCGAGGCGTCAAGTTATACTCTCGCTCGGAATTTTTCACGGTAACACCCCCACCACCGCCACATTGTACGGACATGGGCACCTCGAGTCTCTCACAATTACTCTGCGTCGAGAGCTAGACAATTCTCTCTCCTGCTCATAAATATCATCAGCCACGCGTTATACAGTCACCCAACGCGGCGGGAAGTCTGCTGCTTGCAGTGCTCTCGAAACGCGTGGGCCAATCTTTCTCTCTCTCACACACACGCGTCCGCGAGTAGGCTCCCAATGGGACCGTCCCATATGTGTGGGTTGGCTCTGTACGTATTGAGATGTATAATACCCACAGATCGGGGCGTGACCCACATCGAACTTTACGATCGCCGGATAAAAATAACAACAACAACAACAACCTCGCGAATTATCCCGGGATATTTATACGCGTGCGAGACTTTTCGAATAAGCTCAATGAGCTTTTCTGCGCAGGTTGAAAACTGGGCGTAGCTGCATAATAGGTACGGCGAGTTTAGAGCCCCGTGATGTAAGGTCCATTCGGAGGGACTTTTTCTTTCCTCGCTCGCTCGCTGTCACGGCTCGGAGAAATTCCACCGCGATTTATGGATCGAGCGGGATTTTGATTGACCTTTTCTTTTTTTTCTCAATTTTGTTAATGGGCGCGAGGGGGGACGCGAAATTTGCATTTATTCCTGCAAATCCCGAGAGTGGGAAAAAGTCGGCACGCAAGACTCTGAGAGATCGCTGTCCTAGATCTTTGCGCGCGAACACCCCAATAAAGCCATCCGAGCCGGCGGTTAATCCCCGCGAAGAGTCGAAAGAGCACAATCGAAGCCTTTCATCTCCGTAAAGTACCCTGCGCAGAAACGATGGGATTAAAAAAAAAAAAAAAAAAAGGGTCACAAATACATAGAAAAGCCGAAGAAGAAAAGAAAGAAAAAAAAAAAAAAAAAAAAGTGGGGACGCGAAAGCCAGCCGTCACTCGTTTAGCGCCCCAAAAACGCCCCCCCCCCCTCCAGCCTCGAGGCGCGCGAACGCTGGTATACCTGAAAATGCAGCGCATATCTCCTTCCTACGCCCGGTCTCCTCTTTCCCTCCTCGCTCCCATATATTATATTATATTTGTCCGTGAATTATACGCGTCTTCGTTGTATTATTACGCCCTTATTGCGGGTGAGACTCGTACTTGTGGAAACAATTTTTTAGTCCTTCGTCTCCGATTTTTTGAATACCGATTTTTCTCTCCGGCAAAGCTTCTACCGGCGCGACTGCGCTCGCGAGCCGCTGTATGGAAATCGATTCAACGGGACGAAGAGATTTTTCCTTTCGAATCGGCCTGTTGACAAACACGCTCCCCTTATCCACCTATACCGATCTCGCGTTACGTGGCCGATCGAATTCCTCCGTCCGTACTTACGACCGATTAACGAACGCTCGAACGGGTTATTTACAGGCAGTAATACTCTCCGAGAGCGACGATTACGCGCTTTATTACACTCTTTTTTTCCTCTCTCTCTCTCTCTCTGTAATAACACTGAAAAACCATGGGCACAAATACGGATACCCACTGTATACCCAAAGTTTTACGACCCCGAACCAATCGACCAACGAAATATCCACGACCCCCGGCAAACGGCAACCATTTCAGCATAGCGCAATGAAAAAACAAAAAAAAAAAAAAACGATAACTGCCCCTCCCCCCCGCGCCCCGGCACCCCATTCCGCTCAAAACATGAAAAAATATTCGTCTCAAAACATTTCGATCACCCATAACTTCCGAGCGAGCACCATAAAACAACGAAGCCCGCTCTCACCTTCTCACGGCTCGGGTCCTATGTACGTGTAATATACACAAGTACACGCGCTCCAAGAGAGCACGCGATAGCATAACTCGCGCGGTAGGTACCTACATTACAATACAAAGTATATCCCCTCGTCCCGTTTTGAAGAAGTGGCCTGCAGACTTTACGGGCCGATATACAGCCGGCCCTTGGGCTCCGAACGAAGAGCCGATAGCCACCCGCCGAGATAGCGCGGCGGGCCCCTCCCGGCTCCTCCGCCATTAGGGTGATAAGAGCCCCTCCGCAGGGGGGCCCCTCTATTAGCCACGGAGTACGAACGGTGATAGCGCTTATAAGGAGAAACTCTTTCGATTCTCTCTCTCTCTCTCTCTCTCTCTCTCTCTCCCCGGCTTTCGGATCGCGCGCGACAAAAGCGTCGTATATAAATTACTATTATGCATACGCGCTGCAGGTCCGGGAGGGGGGCGATACACGCGACGCCGAGTGATGGAATTTATTGCCGCTATTAGCGGCTGTTTTTTGTTTCGAGAATTTCTTTTTCGAGCCGTCATATGCAGGGTATACATATTTCGCGGGATGCGGAGAGGCAATTAAGATGTCCCCGGGGAGATTAGGAACGCGCCGATGGCGCGGGTGTGCCGCCGATTTCGCGACTCGGGTGGTGCTATATGCATGAGGTGTATGCACGGAGCTGCCTGAGCGCGCGGGTGTGTAATTAGCACGCGAGCGCGGCGATACTCATTGTGGTTGGGTAACGGGCGACGAATTCTCCGTCCGCAGCAGGGGTGATGAAAAAACTGTATGCGGATCAGCGTCCGATCGAGTCGTTAATATGTTTTGTCGCGTGTTATGGTGTTATATAGTATTACAGTCCGTCGCGACGATTGTGCCCGAGATAATGGTATCGCTTATTATACGTGCGGCTGTAGAGTATAAGAGTCGGCTTCAGTTCCCCTGCGAAAGTCGAATCGAATGATTGCGCGCTCGATCCCGATCGCGACCATGATCCATCCAAAGTGTGATACCTACGCCTACAACCCCGCTTCTTCGATTCGCACGTGCACAGTACGGGGAGTCACGGATCGGTGCGGGAGAGAAGGCTCGCGGAGTAAACGTTGCCGGCGATTAATTTCACGAAATCGGCGGAGCGCGAACTCGACGAACTTCTCAGTTGCGATCTCGCCTTCATGGGTGGCTCGCGCGTCTTCCTTCCTCGCTGCGCTCCATTTTTTTTTTTTTTTCCTCTCGTCCGCAAACATACCGCCGGGTATCGCAAGCACACAAGAGTGTATATATAATGCACACAATATCGCGGTCAGCAAACAGGACAGCACGACCTGCAAGTCGTACGCTGCGTATCAGTGCGAGCAGTTGTTGCGTCGTTATGTTAGCTGCATAGTTGATAATAAACCAAACAGTCTTTATCTCGCGCACCCATGTTTATACGTCCTGTATGCACGTAGCGCAGATCAGGTGTAACGCGTTGTTTACCATTTCCTCCTGCTTTTTTTTCCGCTCTCTCGGGGCAAAAGAGAAACGCTCCTGCCGCGCCCGTATTCCCCACCGCTTTTTCCGCCCCTTCGTGCGCATTTCACGTGTCGAATCGCTCCAGCTGGGGACTCGATAAAACCCCCGCCTCGCGCATTCACCGTCGTTAATGTCGCGGATGACTGTTGCCCGACGGGAGCACCCGGCACGATGGATCCGCCTTCGGAGCCAATCGAGACCGACCCGCCCGAAAAGCATCCAGACGTCCGAATCGTTGTTGCACGAATGCGTTCGCCCTCTCCGTATCTCTGCCTTGCTCCGCCTCGTTCCGTCGATGGACCGCGCTCTCGATGATTCACGAGCGTACCAATGTAAGGTGCCCCGCGACGACGTTTCATGTACATACGAAGGTACACGATTACAAGAGCGCGCTCCTCTTGCTGTCCCTTTTTGCGAGACGCCGCGGCCGGCCGGCCTGACATCGCCCGGACGATGTTTGACGTCGCGGTGAACACGAGTTCGATTATTGCCGAAGGGATCTTGACTGGTTACTACTTTTTCTCGTTCGCCCGTACATTGCTCGGCCCGATGTCGCGGGACGTGTTGTGTTGTTACATACATGAGTGGTGGTGCGGTGCTGTGTTTTATAATATACCTATGTACCGCGGGTATATAATGACTGGCCGAGGGTAAGGAGGAGTCTCCGTGTACAGTTTTGCCTCATTTCAATTTTTATGTTATTGTTGTTGCCGTTGTTGTTGTTGTTGTTGTTGTTGTCGTCGTCGTCGTCGTCGTCGTCCGGAGATTAAAGTACCCCTCCGCGAGTGTGTATTATACGCAGCGAGGTTGTAACGAGAGAGTTTTTTTTTTCCCTCCCCCAGCCGTCATTGGCTCTGCTCAAAGTCGATCCGTGTGTAAACGACTGTTCGGGGCGTACTAAAAATCATCCGCGGTATAAGTATATGCGTAACATATGTAAAAGGGACGGCAGATATGTAGAACCGATAGGGCCCGATGTCCGTCCGTCGGGAAAAAACGATTCGTCGCGCCGACGGGAGTGGAAAAACGGACCACGACTACCGCGTATAGTGTAGGAGTCGAGCGAGCGCCTTTTCGTGCATTAAAATATTATACGCGAGAAATCTCGAAAAACGATCTCGCTCGGAGCCGCGCATCAGGTGCGCGGACGCTGATGGCCACTCTCCGCATTAGGGGCGGGCGAGCGCTTTTTTAACCTAGCGATCGGAATCTGCTCCCTCTCTATAGGAGGGCGAGCAATCGTACGAAATAAAAAAAAAAAAAAAAGAGGAAGAAACCTGCCCCGAGGATTTTTCGATGAATCATTGCGCGCAGTGGATAGCTTATAAGCTGACAGCTATGAAAAATCGTTCGGCTCGATAAACGCTTTCCAGATCGCGTGCCCCCCTCTCCCGCACCCCCTGGGAATGTAGCGATGTTAATTTCCGATAGCGCGAGATATCTCGTACATAATGTGATACACTAGTTTTCTCTCTTTTGTTTTTATTGTTTTTTATATTTTTGTATCCGCTTTGAGTTTTTTTCTTTTTAATGGACCGAGACGATCGGTGGACGTGTACGTAGATACTTTTCGAGAATTTTCCGTTGTACTTTATTTCGCGTTTATTATTATCACTGGCGTAAAGTCACGGATGAAAAAAAAAAATCGATCCACGTGATTTAAATCGATGGATTTTCGGCCTTGATTATTATAAAAAAATGGTGCCGATCAACTGCGTCCACGAATGATTTATTTTTACAATTATTGCGTCATAATTACACGCAATTTTTGTTACTTCACTCGTAATGTTCCAATTCAGGAAAAGACTGAGATTTGATAATCGGAAAAAATCTCGCGAATTACAAGAAGAAATCCGCCTCTCTACCATCCGCCCCAAACAGACGACATCAAACGAAGTGTATCTAATGATACAATAACAAACGCATTGGCTGCTCTATCGATCTTTGTAAAGTTAATAAAAAAAAGGGCATTTAGGATTGTGTTGTAGCAAGCAGCGAAAAACAAGCTCTCCTCTCTGCTTATGCTATATGATACATGGTGCCACGCGGGAGGCAGGCAAATGAAATTTCGCGTATAAGCATACACATAACGAAAGAGAGTATACGAGGAGGGGGACGAGGCTCGCGCGGAAGCAGATGTTCTTCCGGGCTCATGAGAAACGCGTTCACGCTCAGTCGGACGAAATAGAGCCGGGGCTTTCAATTTTTTCCTTCCCTCCCTCTTTTTTTTCTCCTTTTTCCCAAACTACAAGAGGGAGAGAGAGAGAGAGAGAAGGAGAGGATCGCGCGCTTCTTGATAGATCGTGCGGGCGTTGAGATCTTCGGGTCACAATGGGAGGGGGAAAGTCAGCTGCGAGGATTTTTCGAGCCCCGCAGATGCTGCAAAATCATATTTCGGAAGAATGGGCCGGCCAGCACCGAGGCGCGGAGGATTTTTCGTCGTGAGAAATCACGAAACACCTCGGACTCGCCCTTTTGTCCTGGTGATCGATTGTTCTCTTTTTTGTTGCTGAGATGCATCGGTTTCAGATCTTTTATTTTCAGAGACTCGATGATGGATTTTTTAAATTTTCTCGGCTGCGTTGGACGCATTATTTCGAAAAGCGATTGCCGATTGATTTTGGTCCGTCGGTTCTGCTCTCTAAATGTCTTCGAGAGACTTTTTTTTCACTTGAACAGCGAGTGACTTTTTCACTCGTAACGAGTGAATTTTTAACTCGAGTACGAGTGACCGGATTCTCACTCGATACGAGTGAAAATTCACTCGAAGACATTTAGAGAGTGGGGTGACAAATTAGCATCCTATCAACAATGACGGATCGATAAGAAGTAGCTGTTTTGGATGAAAGATAAACACCGGACAAATGAAACGACCGCGCTTGGACGTCTACATTTTACGTTAAAAAAGTTTCTCCAATTTTTCCCTCCACCAGTAGCACCAACGAAAAACTCGATTCAAAATAAAGTAATAATGGATCGCTCCATGGTCCAAAAAATCTCGGAATCAAGTGTTGTCTCGACAAGACGACGTTGTATACCCAGTCGTCACAACAACAACAGCATCAGCAACACCACCTATAGATAGAAAAAAGGGCAAGCACACGTACGGCCCCCCCCCCCCCCGCCCCCCCCCCCGCCCCCCCCCCCCCCCGCCCCCCCGCCCCCCCCCGCCGGGCCCGCGCCGCCCCCCCCCCCCCCCGCCACCTACTACCCTGCATACTAGTCCAGCTCGATCCGCGCCCCGCGCGTATACTCGCATCGAGATCGCACCGTCCGAATCCTAGAGAATAATACACCTCCATCCAGCCGAAGATGGGAAAAAGAAAGAGGGAGGACAAAGGCGCCAAAAAGAGCACGGGGCCGATCCCGTCCGAAGATTCATCCCGTCCCTGTATACATGTACATCCCCGACAGAGCGGGCGAGAATAATAGACGCGCACGGGGCACAAAAAGCCAGAAAGATAGACCCTCGAAGGGGGGGGGGGCAGTACACTTGTACCCGTATACATGCATGCGCCCCCGGGTATACGCAGAAAAGCCAGCGGGAGGCCCGCGAGTCATTGTATGGCCCTGGCGAACGGAGCCCCCCCCCCCCCCCCCCCCCCCCCCCCCCCCCCCCCCCCCCCCCCCCCCCCCCCCCCCCCCCCCCCCACCCCCCCCCCCCCC
>JAPYYV010027651.1:0-14294 GCA_030522625.1 Copidosoma aretas
AGGTAAACGGGAGCAGTGGGGCGAGAGGCACGTAACCCTATCGCGATCGGCCGACCGCCCCGGGGGACTCCCAGCAGCGACGCTTTCCCGGACACGCGGCCGTCGCTCGCTGGTTCACAAGTGTACACGGACAGGGACGGGGGTCGCAAAGTTTTTCGCGATCGTCGGTGCGTTTGCGGGGGCCGGCTGTGTTTTCGCTGCGCTGCACCGACGGCCTTCGGAACGTCCCGAAGTTCGGCCGGATTTTTCCTCCCGGAGAGCTCGGGAGCGCAAAGGGGGTCGGATCGCTCCGGGGGTCGTTCGAATGCGCTCTTGCGCCGTTGGATAATTGAACGCGTCTGTGTGTAAAAAAAACTTGCCCGGGTATGATGTATTTATACAAGTTCAATCGGCCCGTCCGATGAGTCGACGGATCGGGCGCCAAGAGACGGCTCTCTCCCTCGAACGGGGCCCGCGCTGCTGCATTTTCCACGGCAACTCGATTATTCGCGGCCGCGTCGCGTTTAAAATTAGCCGGCGCATCGGGTGATTGAATTAAAAGCCAAGCGCGTGGGTGTATAATTATATATGTATGCATGACCGTAGGTAGAGGGAGGCGCGCGCGCGTGACGGCCGGACGATGTTCTCATGAATGATAATAGCGCGGGGCGTCGCGTACACGTCGTCCCGGGAGGAAGCGCGGATTTCGAGGAGCGGCGAGATGAGTCTCGGCTTTTGTTGCGCGAGCGCTGCCGCGCGTTTATGCAGATGCGGTTGGATATTTACACACGCGGGGACCTTTGCTCGCGAGGCCGGGGCGAGAGGGCTTTTGTTCGATTTCACGCGCTCGCGGTGGTTGCGTGTTTTTATTGTGCGCCGGGGCTTCCGGGTTGGCGGGGAGGAGAGCGGTTGGTCAGTGCCTTGGTTTTTTTTAATGAACGGGGACAGGGCGATCCTGGGAAGGGGGGATTTTGGAGTCGGTGGAGTGGTAAGAAATTGGGGGGTATGAAACATTAGAGCTTTCAATTTAGAGTAAAATTTCGAATGTAGTGTTCTGAAAAGTGACCGTGAAATCAACGCCCCGGACGAAGAACGTACAGAAAACTATTGACCTATGTTAAATAAACTCTTTTTGATGGTTTAACTTGGAAAATTATGTTATTGTTCCAAGGATGCGAATTTTATAGTAGGGAGCCCGGACTTTCAATAGAAATTAAGTTCTGAGTGTACAAAGTTCGATGCGCGACACCTTTTAAAAATCGAGTTTTAAGCATAAGACTGTACAATACCAATTTAGAAGTGTAAAAGTTAAATAAATGTCGAAGTCGTAAAAATAGAGCTGCAGTGATTCGATCGTTAAATGTCTATTTAGATAGTATCCTAAAAACCAAATAATGAATCTTTCGACGTCACATTTATTTTCAACGATCAATTCTTAATGGTTTTATAATGATAGAGTACTTACAGCTCCATTTTTGGACTGAGCATTACTTCTTATAATAGGGTGACAAAATGTTCTACAGTAAAAAATAGTGCTACATATTTTTAGAGGAAAAAAATGTATTTCAAATACTTGAACGCGTTTTCTCCTGCATTGTTCTCTCGAAATATCATGCCTTGTTTTTTCAGGAAAAAATTTCGCCCAGAGCTGTATTGCAGAAAATGTTGAAGCACGACTAAAAAAAAAAAAAAAAAAAAAAATATCGCAAAAAAATTGACAACCCCACAAATTCGATAGCCGCGTTTTTCCCTCCGTCCAGCGCCCAAGACGAAGGAACTTCGTTAAATTAAGCTGTTGAAATTACACGCGCCCTCTTCGACAAAAAGCGCTTTCAATCTGAAATTTAATTGCTTCGGGCGCTTCGACAGCCGTCGATTTAATTAAAAATGACTTTGGATCATTGAAAACTGGATGTTCCCCGCTCGAAGGCTTAATACTTCTAAAAGCCCGCTCGGACCTCCTCCGCTCCTCTGAAAAAGCGCGCCCGCTCCCGGGAAAAATCGTTCGAGGATGAAAAAGAACGGACGGGAAAAATCAACTCGTCGCCTCCTCCTCCTCCGCCCCCGTGAACGAGCTCCTCCGCTTTGGGACCCGAGACCTTTTCCACTTTCCCCGGGAACATTTCCGCGCGGCAGTCGCACAAATGAGCGACGGGGACGCGCGAATATCTCACCCCGGGGACGCATGATAATACCCCGGCGCTGTGCCGTACTCGCGGAGTCCGGTGGCTGTAATCAAACGCCGGCGTTTGTCCGAGCTGCAGTCGGGGGCCAATCACGTACGGCGCGAACATCAGACGCGGGGGGGGGGGGGGGGGGGTCCCCCAGGGGATCATGAAAAAAACGAGGCCCCGGGGCACCCCTGTTTCCCCCTCCCCCCCCCCCCCCCGAACCTATTATGATAATCGCGTGCGCGGGACTTTATTATTACACTTGACACCGAGTCCCCACCCACTCCACTCACGGTGCATTGTCACCGGGGCTTACGGGGTCGCAATTGCTCGCCCTGGGTGTCTCCCGGATCCGGAGGACTATATATCCCTGCGGTTGCGCTCGGGACGCGTATGGACGCCCGATTCGTTTTGCATCTGAATGCGCGCGCTATCGACTACAGGGGCGGTTTCGTACGTCGGTATCGTTATTTTGCATTTTTTGACCGTAAAACGGGTGTTTTTAATTCGATATTGTAAGATTTCATCGACTAATTTAATCCTTTTTTTATCGCGCACGAACTTTCGCGCGCGCGCACGCACGGATTCCGAATGGCCGTACGGGGGCCTCAATGGAGCAATTCCCCCGTCGGCTCAACTCTCCGTATAATACACTTCTGTGCAACAAACTGGGGTTATACGTATCTGGGCGAGGAGTGAGGATTGCAAAGAGCAAATGCCCGGGCTTTGCCCCCCAAAGGATGCCGCCGCTGATTCTGCCGGGTGCAACGGGTATACTGCCGAGGCGCGTTCGCAAGCACTAACTCCGCGCGTGTGCACCCTCGGGCGGAAAATTCGTCTGCGCATGGGGCGTCCGGTTGCATGGTCATGGCTCGTTATCGCTTTTTGTACAGTCTTTTGGGAAAATCTTTCGCTCGGCTGGAGCTTTTTGGAGTTTAAAATGACCGATGCACCCTGTTAGTTTGGAGGAATCACGAGTGATGAGCACAATTTTGTCCATACTAAAGTTTTACTTGACGAGGGCATCGATTGTACAGCATAGCACAGTAATTTGTGGCACTCTGATTAGAGAAATGTGCGTTCTCGCGTCTAATTAATTTACAGCCTGGGCGAGTGGCGAGAGCTCGCTTCCAGTGCACTGCAAGGGATTCATGGTTAAGGGAGTTCTATCGGTAACAGAAATAACAATGAAAACGAGACGAAAATTTATTTTTGTAAACTGAACCTCGAAAAGAACACTGTCAAAATTTGGAGGCATGAGGGTTCCTCGAAGCCGAAAAATTAATATTTTACTGTAACTTATTTTAACACGCGACCTTATGAGAAACAGCACTTTTTGAGTCTTGTAACTCGTATATCTCGCTTATTAACAATTAATTTGCAACCAAACTTTTTTCAGAGATAAAAGAATATCCACTTATTCAAAATAACATTTAAAAATGCTAGGAGGATCCCTATGAGATTGAAATAAATTAATAAGCTAACTAAAAACTACTAAAGGTTATGTTTTCACGCAAGCATGAGAAGGACAGACGACACGTCCAACAGTCGTATGCACAGTATATGTACAGCACGTACTATAGAGAGGGTTAGAACTTCCTTAAGGTTTATCTTCAAAAGCGTTCTCGTCTAATAACTTGTGCTGAGGATTTGGAATGCTCGTTTATTAATCAAGTCGCGTATGCTTTTTCTTTGAATTTTATTATCCAAGTGAATTAATGGCTCTTTTTTTTAATACAACCTTTACAGTTATTTTACAATATACGATTCTTCACAGTTCATTCACTGTTACTTAGTATACAATTCCACTTAGTATGCGTATTTTTTAAACCCCATTTCTGTATTTGTTTCTCATTGATTGTGCTTGTTATTGATTTCATTTTCCACGCTTTAGTTGATTTCTAAAAACTATACAAGACTATATTATACAAAAATATTTAAATTTACCAGCTTACTTTTCAAGTGTGCCCATGCGCTTCTAACAATATTACAAAAATTTGTCATATCCTATAACGGGTTACATAAAAACCTGGATTTTTAAAAGTTTTTACCCGTAGTTTTTGTATAAACTATATATTTGTACAGCGATAAATATTTATTTTGTAGACAAACTTTTTCAATTCCTCTCAATTCGTCAATATTTTAATACACGCATGAAATTACTTCAACAATTGTTTATCAAGTACAACTTTTTAAAAACATACTAAATAATTTACATTATTTAATGAAAACAATAAATATGGACTGATTTATTCAAAAGCTAGACGTATCCTATCTTTTTCGACAGAGAAATTAAAAGTTCTTTTTCTCTTAAGAACGCTTGTCACTTCTGTTATCACATATTTACGCTTATTACAATTAATATTAGAATTTAACATCAGCATTAATTTAAATAATCGCCCGATTTGTCGGGAATCAGGTTTCTTAAGGTAACTTTAAAAGTATAATCAAATTCTTAAGTCTACAGAAAAATAATGAACACACAAAATTGTAAAGCTAATTAATAATCTCTGGTATTTTTTGTGAATGCTCACGAGTTATTATTATTTTTTTTCAATATTAATTCTTTTCTTTGACTTGTAATTTCTTTGACTACGTCCTTAAGAAAATGATTTTCAATCAAATGCTGGGCATTATCAAAAAACTCTTGTAAATGGCCTGGATTATTTTCACGTTTTTCGTACTCTAGCGCTTGCATAAGAAGATCGACCCTATCAAGATCTTTAACATAATGCGATTCTGGAGTCTTACGTTCTTCATATTCCTAAAATAAATTTAAATGTAAGACATAGATACATCAGTTGGATCAAGATTATAAAGTGTAATATATCAAATAATGTTTAGTTGACATGCAACCATTTACCATGAAAATATTGAGAATTTCAACGCCACTTTCTCCGAGATCTTCACAGATCTCTTCCATTGCTTCTTGTTCCCTTCTACGCTTGTCTTCTGGAGAAATTTCATCGTGTGGAGTTATATCTCCAACAATACATTCAGCTAAATCATGGATTAGAGCCATTTTAATTAACCTGTATGAATAAAACGATAGGATGGCTTTACACATATAAATATGTGATCGTATTATAAGGAAAAAAACTGAAAACTAACTTCGATTTATCCAAGTTTGTCTTAGGGTCTATCAAAAATGAAAGCATCGCCATTCTATACATATGTCCTGAAATAGTCTCTGGCTCGGGAATGTTTTTTAAGACCCAGCCAGTTCTCTTAATATGCTAAAACAAAACAACTCTGATATTTTTGCGCTATTTAATGGATTCTATGAGTAATATAGTTTTTGTGAGTGATTTAAATGTATCGTCATTGATGGATAGGCTGACCATAGCTCAAGATTTGCATCAACCGTACAAATAATAATACTTTGATTATTGGCTCCGAAATTACATTTTTTTTCTCTGTATGTGCTGCAGTCGATTTTCTTATCCTCTCCAACTACATGCTTACAACTAATTTTTCTATAATTTGACAGACAGGCAGACAACGTTCATGTTTTTTCACAATTGCGTACACAGAGATGTAATTAATCTTAGCGACTGTATTTTTTTAAACTACCACTTTCTAAAACTTTACTTTACAGATAATAAATAACGCGAAAGTTCAGCGAGATTATTTGAAAATGCAAGAACTTCCAGGAGGGTATCATATGAGTTATGCAAGACCTAAGTTTTCATTTTTCCTCTGAGTTTTTAATCAATCAATCCAAGTTTGGGCTTGTTTTATTATTTGCAGTATCAAAACTGCGGACCAAAATTTTTTTTCGAAAAATAGCTATAAGTCAGTGTTAGAAAGTCACTACAGCATGATTGATAAGAACCGTTTTATTGTGTCCGGACTGTTCGTTAATAATTACGTATGACCCGATTTTCAATGATACACTCAACAAAATCAGTAAGGACAAGTACTCACAGCAGCTACAGGTATGAACTAAAAAATTTTGTCCATCAAAATAGCAGTATTCCAAGAAATAGGATTAAGAATTTTTCTAAAATGTTGTAAAAACATACGTTTATGATTAAAAAAAAAATTAAAATAGCTCTAAAAGTTTGATACCAATTTCAGTAGGTTTGATTGGCTAACGTGTTCGCCAAATATGCGATGTACGATTTTGAAAATATTCTACGATATTTTAATATTCTAAATAATGAGACGATAAAAACTCGTACTTTTAATGAATTTAATAGGATAATAAAAGAGGAATGTTGATAGTGTAGTGTTTCTTTTGCTGTCTCTAATGCTATGGATCATTTGTTTATTGACAAAGATTCCATGTGTGCAACCGACTTCCCGTTTTTTATATCACTCGGTGAGTCAGTTGAGTCAACTACGCATGCATATACATACTGATGACGCAGTAAAATGTGAATCGATAAGAGTGAAACAGTGTGCGATCGGCGCATACTGCCCGGCAAAACGAAAAAGGTTGTATTTCACTCGCAATATTCACTACGTTTAAAGGCACGAGAATGCGAGGGAGGGGTTCGCATCTCAAATGTCTTTCTTTCGTACATAAATATACTAATAGCTGACGCATGCCTTTCTCTGAGTAGCGCGCGTTCACGTGAATCACTGTGCGATTCCGCTATATTAGGAATATAACTTTTGCCTCTAACGATTCAGTATGACGGGCGAGTGAAAGGAACATCGGACAGAGAGATGCAGCTCATCTGCTCTTGTGGAAGGGGGGATGGCAGCGTATAGATTTTCTCTCCTGCGCTTCTTAAGACAGTAATATGTTGATGAGGCAATGTATTTTGATTGTATTTTTTTGCTTACTAGACTTTTCAGACAGTCGAGGATTATTCTAAATTTTTTGACGAGATACTTTGTCAACGATTCTTCAAGAACTTGATGTAGTTTAGCGCTTCGTAATGCACAGACCTTTGTTATCATGCAACAGACCGACTGCTGAGGTCTGCTTAAAAAATTTTTACTAATTATTGGAATCTTACTTTTTACGGTATCTCAAGTTCACAAATGTGAAAATCAGCATGATCATTTTAAAAGTCTGTATTTTCATATATATTATAAAATCTTGTTTGGCAAGAGTAATAATTGTACGAGTTATGCCAATGTTTTAAATATAATTTGCAGTATAATGTTTTTTTTCCAAAATATTTATTACATTTTCAAATTAATTACAGAGTAATTATGTACACTTTGTTTCTTTAACTCAAGAAATTGTTAATATACGTTTGAGATCACTGCATTGACTGTAGTATAGGTATAAACCGTAAAGACCTAAACATTTGATTTCTACATTACAGTTATTTGAAAATTGTATAGCATACCTTGAGACGCCCGATGAGCTCCATAAATTTAATCATCGCCTTCACATCTACGCAGCTTTGAACGTTCGTACTATTCATCTCCTGTTTCCTTAATGAATTTATTGCTAAAAGCGAGAAGAGTGACTGACACCAAATCACGAACTTGTTGATATATTAACAACTAGTCAAACGAGCACGACCAGGTGTGGCTACATTGAAGTTGTCAAGCCAACTGACATAAGTATCGGAGCCACGAGCCACGAGTCACGAGAGATACGCGATTCTACTCGATTCGTGAAACATCGACTATTCGCTCGATACTTATCATCAATCGATTCTTGTGGAATTGAATTTTTTTTCAGCCTTTAGTACAAAAAAAGGCCGCTCAAAGTAAAGCAGAAATTTACGGAAGCAGTAAAAAAAACAATTAAAATTGAATTAAAAAACGTTGCTGTAAAATTTAAACGATAATTTTTCAATTTTTTATTGTAAGAAGAGTGTAGTTCAAGCAAAATAACAAGGTTTTAAACTGTGGATGATATAATTGACCTAGAGTGCTTGAAGTTTCGAGCATGGGTGCCACATGGTTGACCGAAGCCAAGTATGTCAGAGGTGAAGAAAATGAACTGGTTCGAAGTAGTATTCGCTGGTTGCATGATGGTGGAGGGGAGGGCTGGCGCCACTTGCACTTTTAACACGTAGCCTTATGGAAATTCCTTCGCATCGGCCAACGGTGGCCGCATACACTACTTTTTTTCTCATAAGATTTAACATGGGGAATGAGGGCTGTTAAGTAAGATAAACCTGTATCTGAAGCCAACATATCAAAAATTTGGGAATTTTCGGAATTCAGTGATTAACAAAGGCGTAAATTGGAAGTGCACTTAATAGAGCTCAGTTAAAATTAATGAATCCAACGCTTGTTATTTTTTATTATGAATTTTTCTACCAGGCTTTTGCAATTTTTAATTAGCGTCATTACAAATCCTCAGTGAAGCATATTTCCGGTGGGAAAATTTGTGTTTGCTTATCACTTTATCACTTGATTTCATATAAATCGTGAGCTACCTCGAGAGCTACCTTCATTATCGTTAACGGAAAAGTTTATAATGAATCCATTAAAACAATATTAAAATATTATGACAAAAGCAAAGAAATTGTTTGAAATTCGTCCGTCCGACGGTTTTTATCCTACACTTGTTTTTTAAATAAAAAAATCATCCGTTCGGCAATGTTTAATATCATAAATTCTTAGTGTAAAGATCTCGGTAAAGATGATGTGCTAATTTTCTGTCTATTATGCGTAAGATTAGATTAAATTAGTTTCATGCCGCTAACTATTTTAGATCTTCTTAAAGCTATAAAATTTGTTTTTCTGACAAAAATACGGGTCAATGAATTCAGCGCATCAGTGATTTCATTCTGTTATTAAACTCAACAAATTAACAACAAAGTTATCCATACTTTACGAGCTCTGAATCCTGGCCGGAATCTAATATATTATTTAAAATAAAAATAATATGCAGCTATATTATTATACATATTTTTCACGAAAATTTTTTGTCAAGAAATAGCACAAAATTCTTGTTATTAATAGGCAAGTGTTTTATTCTAGAGCTTCACATGCTGATAGAAGTAAACTAGAAATAGTCCTATGGACCTTAAAAAAATTTTAGCTATCATCCGAAATTCAATTCACATTGAAATTCGAATTCGACTCAATCATAAATCATACAGAGGGTACGTGAAGCGAGACTGACACGTTTAGTTTATTTTAATCTATGACATTAATGACGAAATCATTAGTAAACCTCTGCCAGTTCCTCTCTTTCTACTCATTAATGAAATATTAAAGAAAAAAAATTTCCTAAAAACAATAGAATCAGTAATGACAATTTAAAAAAATAACGCGTGTTTGACAAAGCTTTGTCCAAATAATGCGCAGCGGTTTTTGTATCGTTTAACCTTTTCAAGTCACTGTACTCTGTCATGAAAAGTGAAAAAAATCGTGATGAAAAAAAACGTAAAATTATTTGAAAGTTATCCGGTGAAAATTTCTTGTCTGCACTATTCCAGCCGATAGGCCGGTATGATTCTTACGTTGTTCCGCGTAACCAGTGCCCCTAAAAAGTGCTCCAAAAGTCATCCGCGCGAAACGAAACGCCTATATTTTTCAGCAGCACGACTATCGTGTGCAGCAGCATTTTTCGGGCCACGAGGCAAAAGCCCCGCGGGCCCATCTCTCTTTCCTCCCTCCACCTGGCGATTATTATCTCCCGCGACCTCTCTCTAAATGCAAAACAAACACCCAGACTTTTACGGCCGGGCGCAAAAGTTTTCTGCATCCAGGACACCCGGATAAGAATCGCAGTCGTTGGGAAAAAAATGAAAGGCCAAGGAACACGGATTTTTCGCGAATTCCCGCGAACGAACGGTCGCGTCGTTTCTGAAATACCCGCGTGCGCGTGCAGAAGGGGGGGGGGGACCGTTGTTTTTTACGCGGACTCGCGCGTGTCCTATTGGCGCTATTTTTATCGCGGTCATTTGTATCGTCGTTTTTCCCGATTTTCCGAGCGCCAGCTCGCCTCCGGTCGAAATAGCACGGGCGAGAGCGGCAGGACTGAAATATAACGCGGGTTAATCTTACGTGCGCCGCTCGAAAAATATATTGAATCGCGTGTATCGACGGCCGGAAATGGGTTTCGTCCCATCGGTGGATCCATTTTTTTTCCTCTTTTTTTTTCCTCCCCGCAAGATTGTGCGGTCGATTCTTTTTTTTTTTTCCCCAGAGAGATTTTTCATTTTCCGTGGGTCACCATTGTCCTGGATGTAATATCTCGCTGCTAATAGATCGTCGTAGAATCGTAACGTTGGTATGAAATCGTGTATACCAGTGCGATACAATAGAGACCTATCGAGCGTAAATTTGCAACAACAGATACCGGTATCATCGTCGTCTTATTTCTTTCTTCGGATCGATTGTTGAAGGTAATACTATTCGTGAGTTTATCCATGCCCCGTGAATCCAAATATGTTAAGATAACACGTCTCAGAGTATGAGAAACAACTAAAATACACTAACTCCATCTCTTTTTCACTGGTTTCATCTATTTGGCATTGTTATAATTCTACTTTATCTCGGACTGCGATTCTATATTCCAGGCGCATGCCCACCATATGTGCACCATCTACTCTATTGTATGCTTGTAGTTTCGCATCGATAAATTAATGAATTCAAACTCAATTCTACTAAAATACCAATTTACAGTGGAAAAAGTAAATGCCGGAAAGTGTGGACGGCATTAAATTTCCATCTTACGTCCCGCAACCTTCGCCCATTAATTTTCATCGTTGTAACATTGTTCCGCTCCACTTGATCACCCATCAATCCATCGTACAGTTCGCAAACGAATGGAAATTCGAACAAACCCACCTGAATCAACAGCCCACGTCACTCGATGCAATTTTTGAAAAACTCCCTTTGCTATGGAGCCCGAGCAGAATCCGACCAACCCCTCCTCATCCCATAATCATACACCCACGGCCGCAACTCGCGTCCACACACCCCCGCTGAATATTTCACGCGAGATAAGACCCGTTCCTGCATAGCACACGCTCGCAATACACGGGCGAAAGATCGCGGGCCGCTGGAAACAACCGCAATAACTTCCCCTCAATTATCAGCACCAACTATAACCCCCCCCCCCCCCGGGGGGGGGCAGGGTATGGATTCCCGAGCGCCCCCGTGACGCTTATAATTCCCCGCTCCGGTATGCAGTTCGACTTCGTCTTCTTCTTCTCCTCCTCCTCCTCCCACGCGTATAATGGGAGCGAATATTCTCGGAAACGCGGCAGTTAATCACCGGCGAAACGAGATAACGAGGGGCGCGCCTGCGGTGCGTCGAAGTGGAAGAAATCACTCGTAGCGGATATCATATAATAATGATATTACATGCACGCGCACCGTCCGACGCCACCGCAGCTGCTATCGCTTCTCTCACGGGCGCGAGCGCGGCGTTGGTGTGACAAAACTCGGCTCGTACGCGTACACGTATACCCGTAATAACAATTTATTGCGAAAGTTCGTGCTCGGTGTACTTACGACGCGAGCGAGGGGGGCTCGGGCTACATACATGTATGTACCCCTGAAGATGGAAAAAATACGGCTCGACTGCAGTCAGTCCGAGAGCTTCGCGCGATCGGGAGAACGTGGCGGTCGGCCCCTGATGGAACTACTGCTACTACTGCGACGGGAGAACATCTTTCGGGGTTCGCGTTGTATAGTACTTACCCTCGGTAAGGTAAATACATATACCGATGCCAATACGGGTTTTGCGGACATTTTATTTATAAATGTGTCTTGTGTGCTTCGAATTAATGTATACATTTTTGATGATTTTGTTTCGATGACAAATAATTTTAAATCAACAACAATGGACAACGTAGTATGTTACGTTTCGAATTGTGCGTATGGCGAGACAGTGATATCAAAAAAATACTTTTCATTGCAGGGCAATTGCAAAGGGTTGACAACTTTTATCGACTCGATGAGACGCTACTTTGATCGACTGAAATACATTTTTTTTTCATAACGAGATTCTCAAGAGTTTACTGGTCATCGACTCTGTTACTACTGGGAGGCAAGTGAAAAGTGCGTTTCGGTGCTCTTATACCTTTCTGCGGGGAAAGAAGAAAATTAGTTTCGGAAGGAAAAGCTTGACGGGCGCAAGCGTCGAAAATATTCGAGCGGAATCGGCGAGATAAGTTAGCGGGGCTCTAAAACGCGGCCCGAAAGTCCGGCGCCCCGGGGCCGCGCGCGAACGGACAGCTTTACGGCGCCCGGGGCTGAATTATTCCGTCCGCCCCCCCCCCAATTCTGGCGCGTGTACTTACCCCAACTAACCGCGCTATTAAACTAGATTTTTTTTACCCGCTTTTTTTTGTTTTCAATCAAGTAGCACCGGCTTGGCTCGTAAAGCGTATTTCGATGCTCATGTTTAATCAGGAAAAAAGAGAAGATGGCTCTGCGCAAAGTCGATACCGGAATATTTAGTGCACGGTACAATAAGTCTCGGACCACGGGGCGGGGCGGGAATTTTTCAGCTTCTCTCGATCGATAGCTCGTCCAAAGAGTATAACGAAGACATCGGCCGAGAATTCCGATATCGATAAAGACTGTCCTCTCCCCTTTCCTCCCGGCCGTCATCATTCCGATCCGCGGCGAAATTTTCAATTAGCTCGGCTAAAATTTAATGTTCCCTCCCCACCGTTCCTATACCCCTCTCCTCGAGCACCGGCACGCACACATCGACCCGACCCCGAACTCGTGCCGCGCCGGGGTATACAGACACGTTTTTTTTCGCGGGCCGATTTTTCACGGCAAATCCCTGCGAATTAATCGGCCCCGATGAGTTTGCCGACGACCACCCCCGGTGATACATGTGCACCACAGGCTTTACGACCCAGTTGCGTCTCCCCAAATGTCTCGAAACTATCCCAAAAACGCCCGAAAACCAGCTCCAACGGGGGGCACGCGCGTCAAAGTATAATTCGATTCGGCACGGGGGGAGAGAGATAGAGAGCGCGTCTATACGTGTCCGCAATGAAAATTCCATCAGCCCGGAGAAGTGCTCGCGGCCGCCCCACCCACTCCCGCGTATCATTGCACAACTCAGTATACGTACCGGCATACAACACGCGGGAGCTCGATATGAAATCCGCGCGATGTCTACTACGCTCTGCGTGATTCCACCGCGAGGGGAGCTCGGACCGGCCCCCACCGGCCCCTGCTCTTTTTAATTTTCCAGCGGCTCGCCGCGTAGTTATAAATGCACGTGTGTATGCTGCGCGAGGGGTCTCCGCGCGCGCAAGAAAGCCGCTTTCGCGGGGATTAATTTCCCCGGGACGGAGGACTTTTTTCTCGGCCGCTCGGCCGCGACGCTGCATAATACGAATCTGTGTGTTTCCCGATGATCGAGGCCCATCGGTACATCGAGTCACTTCTTCGAGCGAAACTTCCGGGGGAGAGCGCGGCGGCAATTCAAACGACGCGCTGTTCAAGCGAAACGAAGACCGGAGACGGACCACGTAGTCCTGGGAGGAGGGGGATCCTTGGGATTGATGCCCCGCGAGCGCGCGCAAGTATACTTTTGTCAAGCGGCGGACGGGCGAAATTGCGGCGCACGTGCAGCCGTTGGCCCGACTGCAGCTGTGCGCCTTGTGTGTATAATGCATCGTACGCGTATTCTTGCAGGGGTCGGGGTTCCTTTGAGTCTTGGCGAATGGGAGGAGCGCGGGAATTCCCTGCAGGCTGTGCGTTGGTAATGCAGGCAAGCCGACGGAGTTTTATCGCCGCCGTTGGGCGAGAGTTGCTTCGGGGAAAAGGGAGGGGGGGGGGGGGGGGCCCGCCCCCCCCCCCCTTGGGGCCGCCCCGGGGGGGGTCCGGCTCCTTGTTTTTCCCGGGGGCGGGACGTAGATACTCGGTAAAGCTTTCCTCGTCGTCGTGTAAACAACGTTGAGCTTTTTCCCGGATCGATCATCAGAACGGGATGCAAAAGCATCAAAAAAACCCGGATTACCGCACTCCCGGGACCGCTCATCTTCGAGTAAAAAAACAAAAAACAAAGCCCCGCATCCTGACCCGCATCGGCGAGACCGAAGACAGCTACACCCAAAGCCCCAAGCCTCGACGTAATACAACAGAGCCATGGTGCGGCTGCAGCGCGAGCGTGATTTATTCGGCCGACGCGTGTACGCGCCCCCCGTAATTAACGGCTCCTGCTTACCGCGGACAAATTAGCGCGATAATACGCGAAGGGATCAGCCCGCGCGCGCGCGCGCAGCCGTTGCCGCGGCT
>JAPYYV010027652.1:0-12543 GCA_030522625.1 Copidosoma aretas
AGCCAATGAAAGTAGCCGAATACATTCAAAATATTAAAGCAATTCTTTTGATTTTTGAAGTACGCTACGCATAAGTACTTTGACATTTGATATAATTAATTAGTTTAGTACGGTAAAAAGTTATCGAAGTTACAAGACACAAAAAAACTTCATCAGGCTTATTGGTAATTTATTTCATTCTAAATATTTTTTGTTTTATCTATTTACACTTGCCATTTTTTAGGTTGAGATTATCGTTTTTACATGCCTCCATTCATTTTTTTGAGACATCTGGCTGCTTAGAAAAAGAAAAATATCTTATCCCGATTTTTTGTGTTTTTTTATTTTAATTGGAACACGATTTCACTGAACAGGAGGGCACTTTTATACATTTTATTTGGACGAGCAATTTTGTAAACACAGCTGACAACAGACTGAGCAGACTACAAAAATCACAACATGGCGGAGCAGTGGATGTGCGCAGGAACATACTTAATTTAAGTCGATTGAGTCACACACCTCTTCTACGTACATCATGGTAGTTACTTTAAGCGTCTTCTCTTTCTCCTCACTCGCGGAAATAGAAGTGCCTCTTTCAGGGGGGCCCCTCTCTATTGATATGTTATAGATTATTCACAGGTAACAGTCGACACAGACATGGTCGAACCCACGACGGAGGGCGGCCGACAATAGCATCACGCTGGGACCGATCGTCATCCAATCCCAGGTACACCAGCCCAGCAATAAAACTCGGGAGCAGAGGGTCACTGAACGGAGGCTAACAGCTCGACGGCAAAAAGCCATGAACGAGAAATTAATTTCTCTTGAAATCAGTAAAGCCTCACAACGACAACCTTAATTAGAATGAAAATAATAATAAGGATAACAATATTATTGATAATAATGATAAAATAACTAGCATACTAAAATTAAAACCTATAGTTGCGTGACGATATTGACAAAAAAAAAAAAAAAAAAAAACCAAGTATGATAGAGAGGGAGAAGAAAAGAGATAACCAACGAAAGAGAGCCACCGACACCGTTGACAATAATTGTAATATATATACCCTGGGTATCCTTATGCATACATCAGTTGGAAACGGGCGCATACGCGGGTACATGAGTCTTAAGAAATTTAATGCTACAATGTTACTTATACTAAATAATTATTGTTTGATGCGTACTACTAACCGGATTTGGATAGCACACTTGAAAAATGAGCGTATACATACAAGAAAATTTGTCTAATAAAACAAAGGGAAAAATGTAAAAATTATAATACAACCTTAATACATAAGCTTATTGTTATAAATATTATAGAAGAGGGAAGAGTGCTACACATACACAAAAAAATGTATACACGATACAGACAGCATGGATATAACCCTTCGGGGAAACGAGGATCAGCAGAAAAAGACTACCTCGCTGCTCCTTAATGGGAAAAGGCATGGATAACAAACAACAGTACCCAAACATTACTCAAACCCCTACCCTCAAGATACATAGAAATCACCGTCAAGGACGACGTCGTCGCAGCTTGGAACGTGTGACGTACGATAGCATATAGCTATACGTCCTCCGCCCTTCCCTAGCCAAGTGCCCTTTCAGACGGGCAGTACATGGTAGGCAAGGGGAGAGGGAGTCAGAAAGAAGGAAGGGAGACTAGACCCGACGCTTGAGAGAGGCAGACGTATCCGCTTCGGTTCGTGTCTCACATTTGGCTTTTTCCTCGGTCTCTAATTAAATAAAGAACCGTTAACCTTATTCGCTGTGCGCTTATTTTCCGAACACCATACCGAACGTAATCCCACGTAACAGTACGCAATTTAAAACGAAAAAGCCGATAAATTTTTTTCCGTAAATTTTTACTCTTGGATAACTTTGTTTTCTCGATAGTAAAATTTTTTTTGCCCTGGACACAAACATTTAAAAAAAAAAAATTTTTAGAGGCATTACGTATTATTTTCTTGCCTTTTTTACTACATACTTCTCATTCTTAATATGCGATAAACTTCATATTCCAAATGTTAGAGCGTGCCTCGATGACGTCATATTTGTTGCTATGATTTTAATATTATTTGTTATTTATTTTTATAGAATGACATGGTCTTATTCTCATTAAAAACAAAATGATCAATAAAAAAATTCCGTTATGAAGGAGATTTAAACCCTTGACTTCTGTGTTAATACTCTTTAGCTTAGTGCACTAGATCACTGTACACTAAGGATCGTTGGGTGTAATATATCTTATTAGTGTTTATTCAGTACTCGCAATTATTGGCTTTTTTAAATCAACTGTAACATTTTTGAAGTCAATTATTACTAAAAGAAATTACCAAATTTTTTTATCGAAGCCAAGAATTTCGTGTATAAGAAAGAATTTATGTAAAGAATGTAGGTTTGAAATTGACCGCCGGAGTATACATCAATATATCGATGATTCAACTGTAGAGTCGAACGTCTGTAAAACATTCTTTTTTTACTAAATTTTATACAACGATGGACCATTGCAAAAAATTTTAAAAATTGTTAACATATAAAATCTTTTCTCGCCCTCCGTGTAGTTTAAATTATACATTATGTAACGTCGATTTTCTGAGGTAAAATATTGACGTAACACAAAGATCGACGAACCACAAAGTGTAATTGAAAATGGTTACGGATTGTTAAATAAGCAACAAACTTACATTTTAAAAATTTATTAAAACCGAAATTTTAGAAGTGTTTAAGAATTGCAAACTTTTACATGTTAAATAGTATATTACTTCACTCGGGAGGGAAAAAGGAAATTCCCGTTTGCGTGTGAGTTGCCATGTGTGGCGAATACCCGGATGAGGATATCCATTTTCTTTCCAGAGTGGCGTATATTATTTTGTATCATGCCCCGATATCAAGATGGGAACTCCTTATTCTTGTGAGGTTAGGGCATGTACCACAAACGTCATATCGCGAGATACGCATGCTTACAACCGAACGGGAGTGAGGTTCCTCCCGCTTCGAATGCAGAAAATGAAGAATGTGTTCCGACAGGGGTATGATGAATATTTTTTTATGACTTAACGAAATTACTATATTTATAATAAGAAAATATAAGGTGATTATAATAAATTGTGTAACCTCTACCAATATTATATACTAGAAGGGCTTCGTCCACCTACGCTCTCCGCGCGAAAATCCCTCAAGAAAATATAATGATCTTGGCGATGGACATTTGAGGGGACCTTAGCCGTTTTCTATTTGATGAATCTCATAAAGAAAAATTGCGTGAAGTAGATTGAATTATTTGAGATGAAGTTTTCATCACAGATATGTGTATATATATATAAGTAACGAGATAATAAAAAAACTAAAGCGGGTCATGCTGTCCCCGGAAAGAACGAAGTTCCAATGGCACGCGTCTGTTAACTTATGTTAGTTGTGGACTCATATCGCTCTCTCTCTTCCTCTTTATCGTACTGATGTCAGCCGTCAGCGGCACTAGCTACCGACTATTAATTTTGTCGATGCTGTCTCTGAATTCTCACTTGCTCTCACAGACTCTCATGAGGAATGACAGAAAGGGGCGATACCTCTACCTATCTTGCGTCTGGAGGAAAAAGTTTTTTAAGTGAATCGAGCACTTTTCGTTTACAAAATTATGGTATTTAATGTAAACGTAACTTATTCGGACCAAACTTTTTATTGTGCGAAACCTGAGGTTATAACTAGCTCATAAGCCGAATATCAAGTGTTAATTTTCGTTAATATATACGGTGATGTTGAAATTTCGGTCGGCCAAAGAAGAAGTATGATAGTGTCACAGCTGCACGCTGTCGTAGTTCTTCAAATTCCCAACGTGGCACTGCCGTAGTGCCATGACACTTAAGGAGCTTCATCTGGTACTTCGCTAGTTAAGCACTAGCAACATATTTTGATTAGAGCAGTGCAAAGAAAATTGGCAACGCCGAAGCTTTGATTTGACGTTGACGTCTACTTGTTTACGTATGTATTCTTATCCTGAATAATAAACATTAGATAATTACTCACTCACTAGTTAGTGAATCAATCTAATTGTTTAAGTATATTGTTAAGAGACGTTTTCACTTTCATTGGTCCAAACTTCATCCGAATATCTTTTTTTTTCTATCAAAATTTTGAGATTTAATATTTTTTACCGTAAGACTACGTCTTAAAAGCTATCTCCGTTTTCATTTAATATCCTGACTACTAGACGATGAATCATTTCCAAATTTAGTGAACAATTTTCTACGGCTTTTATTTTCATGTTACAATCTTTTTATCTAAATCCCTATTTTTTTCAATTACCAGATGAACCTCCTTAATATGTTGAATACGCGTGTATTCATGTAGCCATGTACACACACACACACACACACACACACACACATCATCCCTCTTCCCTGATGTGCACTGCACTCTCTATCATTTACTCCCCGACTGCCCACCGCACCTGCACTCTGCAATCAGTTTCTCTCTTGTCGAAGGGTTGGTGTGCGTGTAGCGCGTTCTTCATTTTTCCCTGTTCATTCACCTCCTAGGCGCGATATAAATAACTTTGTTCTAAAAAGAGAGTAAATAATGCGAGCGTATATAGCTTGCCACGATATGTATACATATACATGTTTCGGTGCGCCAGCATGTCCACACTAAAAAAATTTAGTAATGATAGATTGGTTGTGTCGTTAATGTAGCATGGTTTACCCAAGCAAGTAACTAAAGTGTTATTTCGTAACTTTATGCACCACACTAGCGAGCCAGCACTAGAATTTGACGGTACGTTACCACTAACTTATCTATTTTAATGTGACGGCAGGTGTTACTGCTAGTGCAGTAGCGTGGTGCATAAAGTTTAGGACATATTACCCCTGTCAAGGATATATGCTTTACTATGCAGGCTTTCCTCTAGTGCAGATTTTCATTTTAGGCATTAAAATCACATCCAAATCGATTTTTCCTTTGAGTATAACTTTGTTTAATGAAAACGAAGGGCATTCAGGTCCCTTTGTCAAGACATTTGATAGTTATTATTAGCACTTTTTAGGTAAAAAACTCAAGGAGAAACGATGTATATGGATGTACATGCAAAAATCTCAGCGATCAGCTGGTCTGTCTGCTGTTTGGTTAACTATGCATGTATACCTATATGCATAGTTTCTCCGTAACTTCTTTACCCAAAAGGTGCTATTGCTAATTATCATATTTCTTGACAAAAATACCAAATTGCCCTTTGTTTTGAATAAATAAAGCAATACCTAAAGGAAAAATTCGTTTAGGATGTATTTTCAGGGCCTAAAATGAAAACCTGCAATCGAGGTAGGCCAATACAGTAGAGCATATGCATACCCTTAAGATAGGTTAGCCCGAGCCCAAATGCCAAGCAAAAACTGCTCGGAGCTCGATTTGTGATCGGTCCCGTTTGCCTGGGCTGCCAAACAGTTTCTGCTTGGCTCTCGATCAGGCTAACCTAGACTGGAAAACCATTGGGTACGCAGTGCTACCAACATCATAGTTGACAGAGTGCTAGGATTTGGGTGCCGCTGCCTGCCAGTTGTGGGCGCTGAGAGGTCCCAAAACATTGACAGGTTAGGCTAACGTGATGCCTCTTTCAATTTTTTGGATACTTGCTTGGGTCGATCAAGCTATATAGTAGCGGTGCAGTCAAGATAGTGTATAAGAGCTAGGCTGACGGGATGATGGCTAGCACGCACGCACACATGCTTATGCCATGTAGTGCAGTAGTGCACGACAGCGCTCTCAAAAGTGGCCACCTACCGCATGCCGAAGTATATCTATATATTGTACTATACCATACGGTTGGTTGCCAGCAGTGCTCTCGACTGCGGCACCCAGAAGCGCGCGAAATTCAATACGGCTATATGGGCAAAACCGCAAAACTCAGTAACCAAAATCCTAAGCTATTCAACCCAGAACCCGGAAGACAGTGAGTCAATAATGTAATAGGTAATTAAATTATTGATTGAATAACAACATAACCTGAATCCCAATCCATTCAACCCAGTAACCCAGGGGAAAGCAAGTAAATAATATATTAATCAAATGACTTATTAAATTATTAACAAAATAACCTAAATCCCAAGCTATTTAACCCAAGATCCCAAGGGACAGCAAGTTTAATAATTTATTGATCAAATAAGTTATTGATTAAACAATAAAATAACCTTAATTCTAAAGTATTGAAGCCAGTAACTCAGGGAAAAGCAAGTTAGTAATATAACAGTTCATTAAATTACTGATTAAATAACAACATAACCTAAATCCCAAGCTATTTAAGCCGGTAATCCAGGGGACAGCGAGTTGATAATATGATGGTTAATTAAATTACTGATTAAATAACAACATACCCCTACACCGCTGGCCCCCTACTGACTACCCTATATTCTCTATCATAATGTTTTCATACAATTAATGTAAAAATTTTTAAAACTTTGTCTGCACTCTATTAATCCGATTCCCGAATTATGAAGTACTTTTTTATAAGAAAATCGCAGGTTAACTTCTAATTTACATAAATTTTTTTCTAAATGTGTATTTATAAAATTTCTGTACCACACTTCTTAATACTTATAACCTTTACGCCTCTCACAACCAAACGAAAAATGATATACACTTAAAACTTGGTACAGATGTTCGGGAAGAGTGTACCAACATAACAAAACCAAAAAATCGATAATCGAAAGTACGTTGCCCGCGATTGATGGATTGTGCAGGAGACAAAATACAATACTTCCTGAAACTATCATTTTTATGGATGCCTAAGCGCTGAGAATCAACGAAAAAACCTTAACAGAGAAAAAATACAATACCATATTATTACAATGAAGTCTCAGCACCTACTTGTTGCGTGCCGACTATATCTTCATAGTATATATGAATATACGTGCACACCACTGTCCGGTCATCGTATGCAGCTGCTGATTTAGTACTGTCATTATCTCTTTTTTCCCGTCCGCCTTTTGCCTGCTCCGTATAGTTGACTATACGAGCGTTTCTATGAGTATGTATCTTTCTATATTATGCAGTGAATTCGCGTAGGGAAAATCAATAGCCCTCGTTTTTCCTCCAAATTTTTTGGCAATTTCCTATAAAAGTCACATAACAAGATAAAAATTAGTTTGTTCGTTGACTTTTTAAAATATCCATGGTCCCTCAACACCACACAGTGAACTAATTTGGTTTTTTTCCTCAAAACCTAATATCCTAAGAAAAAAAGCGGATAAAAGAAAAAATTGTTTTCATCTACTTTGTTATTGAATATAGAATTAAGAAAAAATACTTACGAGGCCGAAAAATTCAATCCTAACCTGAAAATTAGCGTCGAACGCCATGTTTTTTGATATCTTGGTAACCCAATTAGATAGAAAGATATGATTTTTTCAATTACTTTCTCATTCATCACAGAAATAAAAAAAAAATTAAAACATCTCATAAATCGAAACCTTACCTATAAATTTTTATTAATTGTGAATTTTACAAATATCTTTTAAACGCAAACAGATACGAGAAGAATTTTTGTTTTAATCTCTTTGTTGCTGAATATAGAATCAGGAAAACATTATAAGGAAGCTAAAAAATTATACCCTAACCCAAAAATATACATTAAACAATTATTTTCTGAACACCTTGCTACGCAAACCGTAGAAAACCGACTTCTTCTATTCACCTTTTAAAAAATATTCAACATACAATGTTAAGAAGGGCAAATCATTCATAACCAGAATCACAGTTTGTCATTAAACCTAACTTTTGTTAATACATAGCGAACTTAACGAAGGTGAAATTATCTTCATTCTAATTAACTTAATACAGAGTACATGGTCAATAAAGGACATTTAAAAATTTGACCCTCTCTTTTCTTAAATAATATATTTCTTTCCCTCATTAGAGAATTTAAGAATGGTTTTAAGAAGGTTAGGAAATTAACACTCAACTTTGAAAATTGCACAGAAATTTTATGTTTAATATTCTTTTTGAAGTTTTGTATGTACATGTATTTATAATAATATTTACAAACTTTAAAATATAATATTTTGTCAAACAGATCAACTTGGGTCTTATTTGTTACACAGAGATAAATATTTCTAGTTTAAGCTTGTATTAGTCACACAACTAATCTTATAAGGCTATTTTCACATATAATACAATTAACTATCAAATTTTACAATTTTACTCATTTTGTATGATTTTAATTGTTAATAGTTGTACTTCGTTACATCATTTTAGATTTTTTTTTTTTAATTTACAAAACATAGTAGTGCGGCATTGAATTCAAAATAAAATTACAAAAGAGTGTAGCCAAAAAATGACTTTTTTTGGAAGAAAATATATCTTTGCTATAAATCACAACCGATTAAAATGATGTTTTGTTTAAAAACTTGCTGTTGGATTGGCTTTATTGGATTACTATAGATTTTTTAATTTATAGCGAACTTAGCCTCCAAAAAAATGCCAAACTATAAAAGAACGAGGAGTCGTAATTTACAAGTTTTAAAACAGACATTTTCGTAGCTTTAATTGATAAGCAATTTAATAATAATTATTTAAATAGAATTGAAACATGTATTTATTGGTTAATCGTACTATAAACGTAAAATAATAAAATTATGATAGAAATAATGACTTTTTTTGGAAAACTCGCTGTCTTTGCCACAAATCTGGAGAGATTTTTATGATTGTCTTTAATTTATTTAAGAAAATATGTACAACTGTATCACTGCAACGTCCTCGATTAAACTTTAACTTAACCTAAAAAAAAATTTCACAGTAATAGTTTGAAAAACTTTTTTATTAATTTATTGACAATTATGTACACGGGTAATGTTTACCTAATATTCATGCATCAATACTATTTTGATCATACACATCAGTCGGAATAAACAAAGCATACCACCGCAACCTCAAACAAGTGATTTTTATCCAGTTTTTTATATGATTGTCAGTTCCTAGTACCTATTTTATTGCAAGCAATTATTTGCATTTGATTCTGAATTTAAGTACGGTACAGCGGTCTGTTTATAACAATTTGGGTATGATTCACAACCTCTAAAGTCACTGGTTTTACTCATACAAAGTATGATTTTCTTCTTTCTAAAACTCCTTACTTTACATTCTCTCTATATTCATAGATTCATACACGTTACGTAAGTATTCTATTAGTACTGGTTTATTTATTGTTTGATACGTGATTGGATTCTGATTATGTCATCAGAAAATTACACAACTCTTCATTCAGAAGGAAAGAAATCTATCACATATGTGTGCATTTTCATCCAATGAAAAAAAACAAAGTTTTTTATTCTTTTATTTATTTTTCCTTCTTCTTAACTTAATAGTCGAACATAACCTCCGAAATATTACATGAATTAAAAGTAAATGTAAGATTTCAAGAAAATCTTAGCATTGCAATGAAGTTTTGTCGAATTCAGTAAATGATAAAAAAAAAAAATTGGGAAATCTTATCATATTAAAATTAATTTAAAAAAATCGTATACCTTCTCTTAGCATTCGTGTACGAAATGAGCGATAAGCAATACAAGAATCATAAAAATTAGAACGATTCTAAAATCGTCAATAAAATTCTCCGTGATTTTACTCATTAATTTTGAGAACTCCAGACTGAAAAACCAAATAGAGGCTGCTACTACCCCGCAACATGCAGTAGCTATATCAAATGGTAGTATAGCAAGATTTCTGGACTCTGGTGCAGTGGCTGAGCCGATGGGTGCATGAAAAGTGCCTATTGAGAGCAATGGTAGCACCTGATGTGTGATGTAGTAGCTTTTCACACGCACACGCAGCAAAAGCGGCACAGCCTGTACCGATTTGGCTTAGCTGTTGCTCTGAAGCGAGTAATGCCGCTGCCGCGCCACACACAGTGGTGTAGCAGCCTCTATTTTTTTTCCGTGCACTTGTATTACTAGTCAATGCAAGATCTTTATCATACTTTATAGTTTATCGCTTCGAAAAACTGAATGAAGTTAAGGCGCGGAATGCAGAATTCGTATTTTATAGAATAAACTCGACCGAAATCGAAAACTTGCACAAATGTATTATTGCGAAATGGAGCAATTATACGATAATAATTACGCTGAAAAAATTCCCGAAAATTCGAGTAATGAATAATGCTGGTATGAACCGAACTTTGAAGTGCACCACGTGAATAAACCTGGATTTTTGAGGTCTCTTTCTTAAGATTAATATTCGCATGAAGGATCGAGATGCACAACGGTTTATTTGAAGCGGAAGAAGTAGATCGTCAGAAATAATTGGACATGAAATGTACTTAATACTTCTTGGCGCAAAATTTCTCCCTGTACTGCCTTCATATTAAAAATAGAAACGCTAGCTTATTTAATCGGAACTGACATCTGATGATCTGCTGGTTCAGATACACTGGTTGATTCTCGAAACTCGTCATCAGCCCTATCACCCTCCCAGTAGACTAGCAAAATTTTGGTCGATCCCTTGCACTGACCCCTGCAGTCCGCGATGATCGAAGATAAATTTTGTTACTCGCCCAAGCGTCCAAGTCCCAAGCGTGTTAACCCAGTAACCAAGGGTTAGCGAGTTTATAATATGTTGAATAGATTAATTGTTATAAAAATAGAAACATAACCTAAATTCCAAGCTTTTTAACCCAGTAACCCGGAAGACAGCGAGTTCTCATTATAGTAATTGAATTAAAAAATCTCGGTATGTAGGTGACGTTGGTATTTTCATATTTTGTTTAAGTAACCAACTATCAAATAACTATCCCTCGGGTTACAACGTTAAGAAGCTTAAGTCCTTAGTCACTTATATAATAATAAATTCACTTATTAGATCATTTAGTCGCCTTTCCCCGGGTTACTGAGTTGAAAAGCTTTGGACTTAAGGTATGGTGTTAATAAATCAATAATTATTAAGTAAATATTAAATTATAATTTATTTAATTAAAATATTATTAACTTGCTGCCCCCCCCTTCCCCGATGATTGGGTTTAAAACCTTGGAATTGAGGTTATGTTGTTATTTAATCAATAATTAGTTAATTAGAATATCATTAACTTGCTGTCCTCCGGGTTACTGGGATAAAAAGCCTGGGATGTAGTCTTTGTTGTTATTTAGTAAATGATGTATTTAATTAGAATATTATTTACTCGCTGTGCCCCGGGTAACTGGGTTAAAATGCTTGGGATTTAGGTTATGTTGTTACTTAGTCCATAATTTATTCAATTTAAACATTATTCAGTCGCTGTGCCCGGGGTTACTAGCTTCAAAAGCTTAAGATCTAGGTTATGTTGTTATTAAATTCATAATATTTGATTATTATAATATTAACTGCCTGCCCTTTAGGTTACTGAGTTTAAAAGATTGTGATTTAGCTTATGTTGTTATTTATTCAAAAATTTATTTAACTCAAATATTAGTAACTCGCTGTCCCCCAGGTTACTGGGTTCAAAGGCTTGGGATTTAGGTTGTGTGGTTTTTCAATTAATAATTTATTTATTAATTATAATATTTACATGCTGTCCCCCAGATTACCGTGTTAAAAAGCTTGGTGTTGGGCTAACTTGATATTTGCGTTTTTGCCCATACAGCCAATTTGAATTTTGCACGCTTCTGATTGCCACTTTCGAGAGCTCTGCATCTGTAGAGTCGCATCAAAATATTTTCACTCGAAAAATGCTTTCAGCCCATCTTTATGACGCGAGAGCTATTCTACAAGAGCTCTTTCGAATAAAAAAACTGCTCGCACTTGGCACCGTCACATCGTTCTAAAATAACGTAACAACAATGACCTCCCTACCGCTGGACCAGCTTCTTTCCGAATATTAAACTGGCTCACATGATCGTCATTTCAAAAGTGAGCTAAAGCGGCATAACGTAAGGCCACGTACTTGATCCTGACAAGACTGCCCGGTGTACTTATTATACCTGACCATCTCGTTTAATCGTGCTAAAAATCTTGATTCTTGTGTTGCGGGGAAAAAAATACCACTGCAATCCAGCTGTTTATCGCGCTTATATCTGTCCTTTAAGTAATTTAAAAGGTCCGAGTGCTTCTCCTTTTTATAGATCTTAAAACCATAAAAACAGCAACAGACGTAGCACGTAGCTTAAAGCAAATAAATTTTACCGATGCTTGATACTTCATTCTACTAACTTTATCTTAAATCTATAAGGCTGTACTTTAAAAATATTCTGACGTTAACCTTGTTGCCGTGAAAACGTCGATTTGCTTGTTAACTATAGTAATAGTCTGTTGAAATTTCTGGTGTGACAAAATTGCGTCAGATTTCAAAAGCTTATAACTTTAAAAATAATAATGCGAGAGAAATAATTTAACCAATCATTAGCTGATTATTTAAGCAACAATTTATTTGCAACGTATTTTTTGTTATGTCATGGAGAAAGAAGAAATGAGTCATTAATTTAAAACGCTTGTATCTTGAGAAGGAAACCGTACCGAACAAAATAGATCAATTACATTTTGGCGAGAAGGAATAAGTTCTCGCTGGCTGTCCACTCAAGAAACGGCGTGGCGTCTGTATCATCTTCAAGGACT
>JAPYYV010027655.1:0-11120 GCA_030522625.1 Copidosoma aretas
ACGAGTGATACAATGTAATGTAATTATAATACTGTGAATAAAGTAAGTGCAAATACCCCAAATGGTGGTCAACGCACTATAATATAAAAAAAAAAAAAAAAAAAAAAGTATATAGCGTAGCATCAGCAGCAACGTTTCCACTATGTATATATATGCACATAAGTTACACTACTCTGGTTATGCTGCTGCTGCTATGGACATTTCGGTTGTCTATTTACTCGTTGCAGCAGAGCCCCGGGGAGACTAACTATTAGTGTGTTTGGTTAACAATGGGAGTGAATTTCACGGAAAAACCTGACGTGGGGTGATACGTTTTATTGGCGTGTTTACGCGCAGAGCGCGATGAGTCGTCGGATAATACGCGCGGGTATGTACATTATTAAGTTGGTTGTCCTGAGTTTCGTGAATTTGGAACTTGCGAAATTCATTTGGATGCGCCGACGTAAAAGTTTCTTCCGACTTGCACATCCGGCTAATAAACTTCAACTTTGCACCTTACATTCCTTTGCTGTCGTCGTAGCCGTTCAAACCAATGGCCGGCTGATTTTCTTATATGCGTCCCGATCGAATTTGACGCTCTGAGATATCAAGGGGCGTGAATTTTAATTCGAGCAACTGCCAGTTGTACAAAAGTATGCACAAAGGAGTGCCTACAATACTATAATTATGCAACCGCACTTTACTTATAAACGAAATATAATTCCAGGAGTAAAAAGACTTGCTACCATCCTATCCTGGATATTATGTATTACGGCCGCACGAAAGAATGATGTACGTACAGAAAGAACAGCGTATCGTTACGTTATTTTATATTGAATATATGATGAGCGAGTCGTCAAAAAAAAAAAAAAATATCAACTTAAAAGGCCCTGACAGTTGATCGAAATTTTTTGGCCTAAGATTTTTCCATTTTTAGATAATTTTTGAGTATGACCAATTCGTGAACTTGAAATAAATTAAATGTCGTGTACTTCTTTTGACTTTTTGTGTAAAAAGATTACCAAACATACAAAATTGAGATATTTCTCAAACAAAATATTTGCAAATTTTTCACACATTTTATCATTTTTCTTCATCGAATTCGAAAAAAAATATTTATAAGCATTTCATACCAAAATTCGAAAAAAAAACTAGAAAAATATTTTGACCGCAGTTCAAAGTTCAACAAAGAGCATGAAAGGGCTCAAATAAGCATGTGGCGCATAGTTGGCAAGTTCAAGAATTTTAATGTGCAATAAAAATGTAAGCTCCTCAAACTCGCTCTCCTCGTGATCACAGGCAATTTAAATTCAAACAAGCAAGCACCACAATTCTGTGTCTTTATTTGAATTTTATTTCATTCCTGAAGGCATATGGAAGAGAAAAATCTTTTTCCCAAAGGTGTGCCTTGCAATACACTTTTTTAAGCTTTGGAGGACTTCTTGGTGTTTTTTTTTTGCGAAGCGCTCGTATGTTTATATGCACACTTGCACGGTATGTAAATTGATACTGCTATATACCATGTTATAGAACAGGATTTCTCTATCATACACCGATAAAAATTTTCAATATCCACCTAGTACTTGTGCATAAAAAAAAGCACGTGAAACCACAAGAAAATTTTATTCCCAAAAGACGAAAGCTATAAATTTTGTGATAAAAAAAACCGTACAGTTTAATGGAAGGTATAGGCCGAGTTTATTTCGCATGTACCGCGAGCCCTCGAGGCCGCTGACAACAAATCGACACAGTTTGCCAACTTCTAATTTTTCCGATAATCCCGAAGCAGTGGAGGGAAAACCAGGAGGGGACGAAGAGAGGAAAAGTAGAGTCTGCAGTATACCAGAGCAGCGAGCGAACTCGTTTGGAATGCGCCGTTAACTTGACAACGTTTGCGGCTCTCCCAAAAAAGCCTGCAGCAGTCCATCCGACCCCCACCTTTCCTCGTCTGCGGTTCCACATCTCCTATCCACTCCGAGTGGAAAGGACGCGAATACGTGCCCGTGGCAGCGTCAACCAACCCTGTCTATCGCCGGTGCGTTCTCTTTCTTCCCCGTTTTTTCTTTCGTCCCGATTTTTCGCAGTTTTCGTGCCGTTTTGCATTTTATCTGTGCAGTCCATGTTTGCTTTGCGCTCCTCTCCCGGCTCCGTTCACTTTTTAATTCGCCTCCGTTTATCGCTGCCACGGAGCGTCGGGTTACATCTCGGTCCAGTATTTTACTTTTTGCTTGACAAAAGAGTTGTATGTTTGTTTTTCGCGCTGCGATATGGTTCGCGGAACCTTGTTTGTTTGTTTGTTCCGTATGATTTTCAATAGCGAGAGCGCCGGGTGTGTTTATTGTTGGACGAAATTTCAAATTGAAATTTCGGACAGCATTGTTCTGTAGATTAAACTTTCGGACTGTGTACGCAATTACACGGCCGACAAAAGCTGTGTAAAAATGCCAGGGGGTCGTCGCATTATGGATCTAATTCTATGTTTGCATATTTATGAAATGGAAAAATCCTCATTTCGAATCATGAGAAAAATTGATGGAAATGTGTACTGTTTGTACGTTGGCTTTGACGTTTGCAAATTAAGTAAAAGGAAATTGAAACGAAACTCGTTATGAGAGGGCTCAGCAGTTGTTTTGAAAGGATTGTGTATGATTTTAATTTTCGAAAATTTGTTTTTATTCGCGCTTTTCGATGTGATAACGTGCAACATGTGAATTTTTCTCTAAATTCCCGTCGAAAATTCAATACACAATTTTTTTTTCCTGCTCGAACAGAACCGTGTTTTTCTACTTTCTTTTTTTTTTTACGAAACATCAGCAAACGGATCGATAAATTGAGTAACTCGACTGTTATTGAATTATGCTGAAACGGAGAAGCTCTGGGAAAAGAGAATCCCGATAATCATAGAATATTCACAGTAAATAGTTAATGATTCGCATTCCCTGGAAATAATGTATTTCGTTAATTACGATAAAAATTTCAATATTCCACAAATAATTGATAAACTTCGTTTCTCACGTTGAGCCTACACATACTTCTGCACATTTATAAATTTGCATTAACCCTCTACCTCAATTGCGAAATCAAATACACTTGTACGGCGCCACAAACGCAGCCGTCAGTCGGCGCAAGAAGTAGCTCAATGCGCTTTCTCGGATTGCTGTACCTTTGCTGTACCTATTTACTTACTTCGTTGTAATAATGTTATTCAACAGTGCGTTATGAAGTACATCACGCGGGAAAAGCATATATGTATACATTTACCTGTATTTGAGGGAAGTATACGAGACACAAATACAATTTTTATGTTGCACCCGAGGTAGCTACTTCGCATACACTTTGAAGCATGTTGTGTATAAATGTTAAATGTGCAAAAGTTTTATTTAATAAATTTAAATATCGACAGTTTAGTTGACTTATTGAACGCTGTGGTATGGGAAACAGTAAAAATATTGTTTTATCGATCGCGCTGAATGCAATTTTGTGATAAATAATGTATTGTGACCTAGAAACAAAGCAGGCTTTTTCATTTTTCATACGGTGTATTGTTTCTGATCTTTTTTAATATTATATATTGTATTGCTTCAAACTGTAGCCAAATTTATGAAATAATTGTTTTTTTTTAAAAGACTGAATTATGATTTTTATAAAACTTGAATTGGCATAAAACTATGTACTGTAACACAATACAATTATAATGTGGTCTGCACAAGTAAATTGCATTCAAGGAAAATATTTTTGAAGAATTAATTTGTATGTTTCTTTGAAAGTATGCTTCATTCAAAAAATACTACGTGAATGTGCACCCGCGCGAACGATCTCTCAGAGCTGAAAATCCGGGTGGACCTATTTTGGCCCAGGGTACGATTGAATAACGATTCCTCAACGAAATTTTGATGTTTCCGGAGATGGCAGTGATAACATTCGTTCAATTCGAGCAATTACACAATTACAGGTAATCGACTTCAAGCTGATTGCATTATCATGCTATTTCGAGGCAACCGAAAACAGCGACTCGCTTGCTTAAAAATAGCCTCGATAGACAACCAGTTGTTTCTCTCTCAAATATGATACGCGTAACAGCGCCGTTTTTTAATCTAGTTGTAACGCATCCATGGAAAGCTGCGAGATTCGTGAAAAAAATAGTGCACACGATGCGTTCACATACAGCACGCGGAAGTTGGCATGATCGCGAGCGAAAACGGGTCAGAGGAGAAGCACGTAAGAGGGACGCGAGCTTTTTGATTCAATCGCACGCAAGCGGCAAGGAAGAAAGGCTAGCTCAGCGATGCATCACAATGAAAACGCAAGACGAATGTTATAAGCTGCGTCTATAAATAGACGCGAAAGGAGGCGATCAAGTGTATTATTATTTTTGTTTTTTCCCCATCTTTTTGTTCGCGTTAATTTTCGTGGATATTTTTAAAATTTTTTTTATTTTTTCATTTCTTTTCAACTGGAAACCCATCAAGTTTAAAGTTGGGAGTTTGAAGCTTCATAAATTATGTACTTTCGATGATGTTTTCGACTGCGAGTAGTTTCACGCTCGGGAGGCGAAACTTTGCTCCCGAGGTATATATACCTATACGTACTATATCCCGCGATAGCTACCTAAATCATGCCGCCACGCCGTGACAACCTGATTAAGAGTACTACAGTCGAGACTTTAATTTTGCGCGCAAGAGCCGATATGTGAGAAGAGCAATAAATTTCGCGGCGGACGTGTCAGCAAAAGGTTTTACGGATATTATACTTACTCTCCGTCCGGTCGGGTTATACGAGCGCCTGTACGTTACAGGTACGTACGAACGGTAGTAAGTACAACCTGCAGCACAATATTACAGCTTTAGATATACAAATTTACTCTATCTAGATTTTATTTACGGCTACTCTATGGTTTTTCGATAAGGAATATATTTGAGCTTGCAGATGCAAAATATTTGTATAGCTAAAGTTTATATTGTCATTTCAAAGGATTGGGGGAGCTGTTACAGGTTTGATGCTTTTTGGACATCAAAAGTACTTGACACATGTTATATAGTCAATAACTTTTAAAAATGACAAACGATAAACATTACCTCATTCATTTGTGGAACAGAAAATTTCTTTTAATTTGTTGGAAAGTTGATATTTTTGGCCAAAAATATTAATAAAGTAATGTGTTATTGTCTCATATTTCCTAAAGGTGTAAACTCTAATTCTTTGGAGTTTGTCAAAAGGTAATGAATGATCTTTATCTGAGACGTTGACGTTTTGACTGAACCGAACGTTTGTTACTAGTAAAAAGCTTAATTTCGAGCAATCAATGGAAAACAAAAAAAGCAAAGTGCTTTTCTCTCCATTGTAAGTATGAATCAGTTTATTGATCGACCGTTTTAAACAATTCATGCCTCACAACTATCTATACACCATTCGACGCTTCGAGCACTTCGCCGATTGCAAAAAATGTTTAATAGTCTTATTCGACCGAAGTTACAGCAAGCTTGCAAATTTCAAAGCTCCAACTGACAAATCGACAATTTCAGACGACCAATAACTCGCTACAGCTATGTACTCGCGAGCTTTTAATCACTTTCCCCTAATCGCCCGCGAGCACGTCGATCACCTGCAAAAACTATCCCCGACACTATCGCTCCAACAGCGCGAAAATTCACGAAAAACAAAGCGCCTATACTCGCACAACAAAACCATCGACCAACAACAACAACAACAACAACAACAACAACAACAACAACAACAACAACAACAACAACAACAACTACAGCTCCCATCGATTCCGACGCCCAGCTCGTGCATATGCAAAATATCTCACCGCCCGGCGAGCCGCAACCTCTATACAGCTGCAATGCCCGGGAGATAAACGCTTATGTATCCGCGGGCGTCGGCAAAGGCGCAAAGAGCGCACACACTGCACCGCCCCCCCCCCCCCCCCCCCCCCCCCCCCCCCCCCCCCCCCCCCCCCCCCCCCCCCCCCCCCCCCCCCCCCCCCCCCAGTATGTACATATAAAGTGTACGTGTTGTGCGGCGCGCCGGCACAGCTTAGCCTCCCCGAGCGCCGGGTATACCTAGATATACCGGAGAAAATCCTCCCGAGAACGAACGAACGGTAGGGGGAAAAACCACAAAACAACCTTCCGCCGAATCGGAGCCCACAGATGCGTACCACCTACCTATATGATGCTTGTGCGGTGAAAACCACGCGGGGAGAGAAAAATAGGAAGAGTCGTAGCTTACAAGTACGGTAGATTGCTCCGATTCCCGGTGGCGACCGTCTTCGTCGCGCCGACGACGTCGCTTGAACGGCTAATTGTTCGCGACGGTGATGGCTCGATGCAGCTCTTAAAACCCCGCGGCGTCAGCTTGCGTCTGTTACGGGTATATATCTAGGTGCAAGCTCGACGTGTATACTCTCTTGGATATGCACGCGCGCGCGTGTGTGTGTGTGTGTGTGTGTGTGTGTGTGTGCGCGCGTGTGTGTGTGTGTACGTAATGTTTTATGCACACGCGTGTTTCGCCGTAAAGGCGCCGGAGGTCAGATGCAATGTTGTATACATACAAGATAAGCGTACGAGTGAAAGCTCGCGTGTGCAGACGCGCGTATGGTATATTCAGGTACACAGGATGACAGAGAAAGAGAGAGAGAGAGAGAGAGAGAGAGTAAGTGAGCGAACTCCTCTCGGTGGTGGCGCATTAAATTATTAATGATAAAGACTGGCTCCGGGACCGGCAGCGCTGCTCGTATAGGACCCTAATGGAACTGGGACACGGTCTCGTGTTTTCGCAGAGTCGAGACGCGAGCAGGATTGAACGTGCCACGTTAAAGATCGAGGGAAGGAAGGGTTGCTGTTCTCGTGTTATGTTTTTATTTTTTAATGACGAAATCGAGTGCCTTAGGTACATAGGATGCAGAGACAATGTAGCCAGATACCGATGCTGCGTATATACGCTACGCAGGTGTACGGCTGCAAGCTCTAGACATGCGCTATAACTGCCTGTTGGGGTGCACGACGAGTATAGAAAAATCGACCTACAGGTGAAAAGTTGAAAGGAGAGAGAGCGGTCGATCGGTTTTTAATTATTTACGCGTTTAAATTTTCAGCTGCTTGCTTTTTTGTTTCAAGGCACTCGAGCTTTTTCGTATATTTTGAGATACCAATGGAAATAAATATGTTACAGGGAACTCTTGTACTACTGTATAGATTATTCAAGCAAAACGGAAAATCCGCAATGATCACTTATTCAAATCGTTGGCTTCATTGCTGGCCGGTTATCCGTAATACATACCTAATCGACGCAAAACAATAACACATTAATCGCGCAAGCTCGGTTGATCGATCAACGAAGGCGCGTTGACGAAATGAAAATAAAACAGTCGATGAGAAAGAGAGAGAGAGAAAGGAAATAGGGATGCAGTAAGAAATAAAGTCGAGTTGGCGCGTCGTAGCTATATTGTATAATAAATTGGGCGCACAAAGTCGCGCCGAACGACGGAAAAGTGCAACGAGACTTGGCGACTTGCGCTCTATATATAGGTATACACCTATAACGTGTCATGTGTGTAGTATCACGTGGAAAGAAATGGTATGTAAGTATACGTATATATTTATTTAGCCCGGCGACGACTACAATTGATTTGTTTACCGTTGATCCACCGTAAAAAGATGCGTTTTCTCCGTCTCTTTCTCTTTTGATTGAGAATCAATTCGTCAGATGAGTCATTGTATGCTCGAGTTTGCACTTAATCACTTGATGCAATTACACGAGACTGTATAATCAACGGACAAGATAGAATAAATAAACGATTCGTAATTGTGACTGGAGACTTGTGTTTTTGCATCCACAGTAGAGAGGCTCTGCTTCTCTCGTGCATGATTTATTGCAGTGTAAGATGCTCTCTGTTTTCGAAGCGAGGCGCCAGCGTACACGGGTGTTATGAATCAATGTATGAGAGTAGGGTAAATGCCAATATGCGTATTCTTATTTAAGTTTAAGGATCAATTCAAATAATTGTTATCCGATTAGGCTAGACTTCGGAGAATGATTTTGAGATCACGATAGAATGTAATAGTTTATAGTTATAGGTAGGTTTCATTATACATGAGAATAATCCAAATATTTTTACTAATTGGCTTTCAGTGAAAAAAAAGTGTATTGCTGCAACATTAAACACATGCATTTAATATGACTGCGTTGAAAGATACGATTTTAGATCTCGATAGAATACCTGACTTTTTTTGTATTGTATGCTTCACTCTAGGATGTAATGCAGGTACTTTATAATGCAAGAGAGGTAAAAATATACTTAGCAAATAATTGTTTTTTATACTTCACAAAAAAATCAATATTCTAGAACAATGTACTTCATACAAAAGTTGTAAATCTAATGAAAATGTGCTTTTTTTCGTATTTCACATTTTTTTTTTTTACTATTTTTGTCTTTATTCTTTAAAAAACGGAAATCATTTTTCGGTACTCAACATTTTATCTAAAATTTCAGGACTAGGTATTAAATATAAGTTAAAGGCCTGAAGCTTTTCGAAAATTTTTCCGTTACATACTATTGTACAAAAGGTAAAATAAAGTGAGAATGGAAAAAATAAAATTTATTTTACAAAAATATTGTGCTACATCGATTAATTACTCTTTTGAAAAAAAAAACTTTGGAATAGACTAAAAATTAATTGTAGCGATAAAATACAAACACGTGTTTTTTTTACCATACAATAAAAGTACATTACTCACCCAAAAAGGGTACATCTGTATGAATACATGTGTGTTATCAGTTGGATCTCAGAATTCTTTAGATCGATTGAGAGCTTACCCAGCTTTTATAAGTTTTAAAAGGGATTTACACTGAAGAATAAATTTTGATTTCAACTATTTTTTTTTAATTTCAATTTTTTTATTGAAAAAAAAAGATTCACTAATTTCATTGGATATAAGATTTTATAAACATTTTTGTATTAATCGTATGAAGAAACTTTGAGGAATATCATTTAAAAAACATTTGTTTGAAAGTTGTGATATCAAGTTGTATAGCCAATATTATCAGCTATAGTATAATAGTAGTACTTTATACACCAAAGTGTGGTGTCTTATTTGTAATAAGTTAAACGTTTCCATTGGTATGGGTCCCAATAACTTAAAAATAACGGGTTTTTACGATTTCAAAGGCAAACACGTATCTATAAAAAATCTACGTGTAATTAAAAAAAAAAAAAAAAATCCAGTTAGCCCGAAGTTGAATAAATACTCTCCGAAGTCGTATAGGTATCAGAGAAGGTAAGAGCCCGTCTTTGACGGTGAAACGATTAGATGTAGAGGTGCCGACGGTTATGCATATATGTAGGGGTGTGTACGTAACAACGACCTAGTAAAGGCTTAACGAGCCAAGCAGGCGCGCGCGCGCTCGATTAAACGAGGCAATGGATAGTCGAGCCGAGCGTTGTACACGTGGTCCAAATCTTCCACTCTTTCTCTTTCTCTTACCAGTCAACTAGATGATTTCGAGTATTCGACCATGCGGACTTTTTACCACTTGAATTGAGAAAAAATGAACACTTTGTAAGATTTTATTAATTTTTAATGGTTCTGTGAAAGCATGTGTTCTTGTATTGGCAATGATAATAAAAAAACTCGTTTATGTTTTAATACACGCTTGTTTGATAAATGAATTTCTTTGTCCAAATAAACTGTGACAGATACCATTTTATAGTTAGGTGCTAAAAATCAAAGATGAAACCGCTGTAAAATATAGAAATGCCAATTAGACTTGGCTAGCTTGAAATACATTTTTTTTATCACCCTATCATCCATTTGAGCGTTGGCTGGGCGTTGTAAAATAGAGAGTTAAAAGTGTCCACGAGAAAGAATAAGTGGTATAAAAAGTGTATCAACATCATGGGGGAAAGAGAGTCATTGTCGGACAAAGTAGGACCGGAAACACTATCTAAGTGAAGAATGGAAGACAAAATAGTAATAATTAATGAACCGGGTATTGTAGATTAATCTCAAGGCGGAGAGAAAGACACGAAAAAAACCGTGATATATAAAAAAGAGGAGTAAATAAATATGAAAACCCAAAGCCGATGATAACGACGACGACGACGATATTTTGTTTATGAAAGACATTGATGGGCATGTGCTCCATTACAATTATATACGCGTGCGCCGATAGTCCCCTTCTAGGCCAATTGTTCTCTTTATTCTTTTTACCCTGTTTTGCAATAACCGTGCGAAATTAGCTATTTTTTCTGATCTGCTGATTTATAGTTCAAATATAATGACAAACTTTTATTCAATCATTCGACAACACGTTTAAAAAACAAATTGTTTGCATTGAGTGAATTGAAGAAGGGAATCACTAACTTAATTGTTCTGTTCATACTGTTACTGATGTCCTTACTTTTTTTATCCAACAAAATTATCAAAATAATTGCATCATCAGTTTTAATAAAAAATCAAGCAAATATATGTCAATAAACTTGAAATAATTTAAACTTCATCCTTATTTGAAAATAAAACGAAATTTAATAGTTCGAGGTCTGAATTCATGACACGATTGAATTACTGAATCGCAGAGCTACACTTAATACACGACAAGTTTCAATCGAGTATGAAAAACCACGTGTCACATGAACGCGAAATTTATTTTTCCGAGGCATCGAGATAAACCATAGCTATGGAAAACCAGCACCGAATGATTCAAATTTAACCAAAGCTGTCTGGTGCAATAATTCATCCGTCCAAACTGTCCCCGAATTTCAAGGCCGCGGGGCCGAAGATGCAGGGACGATAAAAAAAAGGTGCCATTGTACAAGACAGCACAACGTAACGCGAGTCGTCGGCCATCCTGGCACATAATATGCACATATGCATACCCGAAACCCGAGGCACCATTTTTCCCCTCTCCCTTAACGTGTCCCACGAAAACAGCCGTCCAGTCCCATCCCCCGTAACCCTCCGATCTCGCACAACAGCCAGCCAGCGCGTGTACCACGGAGCGATCTGCTCCTCGTTTTTTTTTGAGAGATGGTCGTGTAGCGCAGTTTCTCTTCTTGTGCTTCTTATTTTTCTCGCTGCTCCTACCCACACTCTCGGCTGCTTGACGGCCGACCGTCAGCTCTTGGGGGGGGGGGGGGGGG
>JAPYYV010027659.1:0-10591 GCA_030522625.1 Copidosoma aretas
GGCCGTTTTATTGGCCGTGCCGAATCCGCTTGACAAAACAGCCCCGTCACCGGTGCCCGAGAGCCTCTCTCTCTCCCTGTGTCACGCGCGCGTTTCTACAAGCTACGCGCACATTCGTACACACACGGGCGCACGCTCGGCCCAACGCCACCCCACTGTTCGTATTTCTTCTTCTTCTTCTGTTATGCGGCCTATGGGCCGTTGTTGAACTACCGCGATACAATGATGCATCATCGGAGAGTCCCTTTGGGGGTCGTGTGTGTACGAGAGCTGTGTAATACAACCAGCTCTGTGGGACTACGCGCGCAGTTCATATGATACGTATCGCAACTGCGTGTGCATCGACCCGGTGACGCAACATATTTACCAATAATAGACGCAGGACGTATAAATATAAATGTATACGCGAACGTCGAGAACGGTGAGAATTTTCGTGGGAGTGGATGGATTTTGATTCTCGAGGGGGTTGGTTCGAGACGTGGGCGGGGTGCACTTTCCGAGAAATCAAAACTATCGCTGCACAACGCACTTTTTAAAGTACTCCGTTTAATTGTAATTATCGTGTCACGTGTATATTTTGGAAGGCTTAGAGATACCGTGCCACCAGTAATGTGCTTTCTGGAACAAAAGATCGTACAATAATTCTTAGTGACGAAGGACGACTCAGTTTCTTACTAGTTATTCAATATTTTACACCGCAATGTAGAACAGTTTGGATGGTTTTTCAAGAAAGTTTTTGTGTACTAAAATGAAAATCTGAAACGCAATAGCCCCCACCCGAATCTTTTGCCCCATCTTTGTAGGTATACGATTCCACCTCGTTAACGTTAATAATGGGAGTACATTTGTACAGATAAAGTCGAAGGGGCGAAGAGCCGAAGGATTAGATGACAAGTTGACGATCCAAAAGGAGGAGGAGGAGGAGGAGGAGGAGGTATCCATGCGCAATGATGAACTGTACCACCTGCAGTCGGCTGATTGATTTTCCACCATCTCTCTTTCACAAATACGTACAATTTGGTTGCCCAATTTCGTATCCTACCTGCCCCGACTTGTACCTCCTCCTCCTCCCATCCGGCCCCACTATTATCGATCCCACACTGGGCAAGACACCCCGGCACGGTACGTAAATACAACGCGCAGCCCTTTGGACTCGATTTTTCATCCGGGGAGGGAGTCCTCAAAATTCCAGGTGTCCGAGGGTGTGTGTGTATGGCGTACGCCGAATCATACACGCCTGTCCGGAAAAACCATCCAAATAGCCCCCACACCCAGCGTGAACTCGTCAGAGAGTAAATGCTGAGCCCTGGAAATCATCTCGGGAGACTGACGCGTGGCATTTTCCGGGAAGACGAATGGCGAGCGTGTCAGAGCCACTTACTTGTACAATACGTACACGTACGTCTTTTGAAAGTTGCATGATGCGTGTGCAGCAGGGATGTTTCTATTTCGAACTACTACTACTACCAACTACTATAGGAGACAAACTTTTGTATTGTATAGGAATGAGAAATGAAACTGCAGCTCGTATATTTGAATGCATGATGATTGATTGAAATTAGCCTCTCGCATGTATATGTATGCACGAACGTGAATGTAGTGTATACTTAATAAATTGAATTTTCACGCTCGACGTCGCAAAGACGATGCTTGCGGTGCCAAAGACGATTCGACGCTTGTGTAAAATTGAAATTTCCCTTTGAGTCTGCTCGTCACAGGTTGAATGACCTATCCGTCGAACATCATTAAAACACGCGGACCGACAGAGCTGGAAAATAGAATCGTGTACAGCGTGTCATGAAAATACACTCGTCAGAAATAGCCGTCGAATCGCTCTCGAACCACCTATAAGAGGGAGATCACACTTTTGGGCCACCACCATCGTAGAATCTGGTAGCAGGCTTTCCAATCGAGTGAATGCCATCGGAGAGGCCAACAGAAATTTTGTATCCCCGAGCGGTAATTTTTTTCCTCATCGGGAATATTATTTCTCGAAGTGATCCACAGATCGCGGACGCGGGGAGAGCCACCGGTTGGTACACGTGTATCGTTGCCCCCATCGGCCATCAGGTGTCCGAGCCGCGCTGGCAGAGGGAAGGACAGAAGTCGGTGTACGATCCTTCCGGAATTTCGCGTGTCACCGTCCCCCGCCGCCGCCGCGCTCTTTTCTCCTCGATCGGACCAACGTTTTCGATCGGGGAGCCCAGCGCGCGCTGCAGCACCGGCCCGGACAATGGGCAGGGAGGTAGATCGATCGATGCTGCTGCTACGGGCCCTCGATTAGTCTCGGGGGCCCATTGTGGCGCGCGTCACTGTCCGACGCGTCGCGTGTATGCAGGATATCTGGAGGGCAGCTTCTTCTCCCCGTAACGCGATGCTCCGGCAGAGAGAGAGAGAGAGAGCCACTTTGCTCATCTGCTGCTGCTGCTGCTGCTGACGTTTGCCGTGTCATTGTTGCGCCCGCGAGCCGGGGGCCCTAAGTGATTTCTGACGGGCGCTCTCGCTCGATCGGACCTCCTTGTTCGAGCAGTACTCCGTTCCTCGTGCGCACAAGTCCGCGTGGTTCTATAGGTCGTGGTATACAATTTGATGTACGGGACGATCTATTTTTTTTTTTATCCATCGGTACCATTGCTCCGTGCTCTCTGCGGTGCGTTGCGCGCGGGCTAGACCATTAGCCGTCCAAGGCCGCGATCGATCAAAAAAACGATTCGGAGCCACGGCTGAGATGCAAACGATGCCGATGTTGTTTGCGTTGTTTTTATAGGTTGTGGGCATGTGTAGGGACCGCGGTACCGTCGGGTCGATTGAAACGGAGAGGGGAAAAACAAAAAACAAAAAGAGTGAGAGAGGGAGGAGAAACATTCTTAAACCGTGACTGGTCGAACTGTCGGGCAACTGATATTATTGACGCGTCGGAATGCCCGGGCCCGAAAGATCAAATTTTGAGGCGGAAAATGCCTTGGGGGGGAGGAGACGGTGGCCCTCCCCCCCCCCCGACCAAATATATACGTACCCCAGGTAGACGCACGACACCGTCGCACCTGAAACCGAACACACCCCTGTATACATGGACCAGTACGGCCGCGCGCGCGCGCGTGCGGAAAAGGTTGTCTGTCCCTGCAGGCCCCAGATGTATCCGTGCACGGGCTCGCCCTCCTCTCTCGCACCTGACGCGCAGTCGTCGCGTCGTATTCATACGCGTCCGTCATATTTTCTCCCCCCTCGGAAAAGAGCCTACGCCCGTACGAATGCATCCAGAACTGGCGCAACAATGCGGGTCGGAGGAGAGAGCTGATCCCCCGGCGGGTCTCGGGTGCGCTGCTCAAGAGGCAAACCGCACCCACGCGTCTGTACGAGGTAATACAGTACGCGCGAGGGCGAGATGTGGTGGAAAAAGAACGAAAAAGGTAAATAATGGAGAGGGAGAGAGAGAGAACAAAATATCGCTCAGCTTTTCGAACGGAACGAGAGATGCATAATGTGAATATACGTGTATATAGGTACACACACCTTCCAGCGCTGTGGTTGTATACGGTGCCCAAACGTATACAGTTGTATATTCTCGTTTCGCAGCAGTGGTATACAGCCGCTGGTGCTGCTGCCGGGGCTGGATCGATCGTTATCGAAACGGAACAGAAGCCGCGCGCGGATGTTATCCGTCGCGGAGCCATTTGACAAATTGACGGATGGATGACGACTCCGGGCGGGCTGTGCTATATCATACAGGGAGAAAGGCTGATTTTAATTTCGCGATACACACGCGCGCGCCTCCTCCATTAACGCGCATACTACTACTACTACTGCTACTATTAAAAACGAAATCACTCGCCGTTCGAATTTTCATTCCGATTCGTATCCGAGATACACATGCAGTATCCGATTTAACGATCGCCATAATATACCCACGCCTCGTTCGATTAAATTAATAACGTAAGCCAGGTAGTGCGCGCGCGCGATTCCGCGAATTCCGCTCGTTGCCGAGAGGAGAATGATAATAATAATAATAATAATGATAATGTGCACACGGACGGGACCATTAATTATGCGCGAGCCTTTTGTACGGGCGAGCCGATCGAAAAGGGGAAAAAAAAGAAGCGGAGGGAATTCGCGCGCGCGCGCATTCTCCTCATAGAAAAATGATGATGATGCTGCTGCTGCTGCTGCTGCCGAGCGCACGAGTATACGTGTATGCGTACTCCCTTCCTCCTCCTCCTCACCTTCGCGAGGGCGCGGAGAGCGAAAGGCATACAGCGGAGTATCGGTTCGGTTATTAATCAAGCGTATCTCGGGGGCTCGCCCGCGGATGACAACCCGTCGCGCGCTGTACCCCGGCGGAGGCCCCCCCCCCCCCCCACCCCTCTCGCTCCGCCTGGGAAAAAACAAAAGCGCACGGTACACACACGTACCTCGTGACCGCGCGAGCATTGCAACTCTGTCCGTGAGAACGGGCGAGAGCTCGGCGCGTCTCGGTGTGCCTGGATCGAAACTATAATCACCCGCAAACGATGATCGCAACGCTGATGGTTGCTCGACGTAGCTGTTTTAGCCCCTGTACATCTATTTTTTCCCCCGACTCGGAGCACGATGCGAAACCGCGCGGCTCAGCGCGCGCCTAGCCTGTACGAAGAAGAAGAAGAACGAGCGCATACGTCAGCCCGGCGATAAATACAAAGTCGAAAGAGGAACCGAGCGGAGAAAAAGCTCGGAACTCTTGCCTGCCCCCCCCCCGCCCCCCCCCCCCCCGCCCCCCCCCCCCCCCGCCCCCCCCCCCCCCCCCTCCCCCGCGAAACGCCCGACCGACCGCGGGCCGAAGCTCCGGCTTCTCTCTCCCCGGCCGTTCGGGGATCGTCTTTTCATTATTTCGCCCTGCGACGGCGACGCTAATCGAATTGTCCACCGCAGTTGGAAGGTTGACGCTCGGGATATTACTATTGGACGGGCAACGTCTGCGCTGGCAATCGAACGTCCGACGTGGTGAGTATCATATATATGTATGTTTGAAAAGGGGCGGTCCGTCGAAGACTTTATATCATAAAGCAATAGCGAACTTCTCGAGCTGTCGCCGCCGGCGGTATTACGCGATTATTGGAACGCGCGCTCCCGCGATGATGGTAATAATAAGCTGTCTGTGTTGTACATTGTTCTTGTTCGTTTTATCGTGCGGCGAGAGGTGGAAAGAAGGAACGAAAAAAAGAAAAAAAAACAAACGCGCTGAAACAGCGCTCTATTATAATTATGCATCCACATCTCGATCGCGCGGCAGCAACGATCATCGCGTCTCGTGCCGTAAGTATGCACAAAGTTTTGAAATAGCACGGCCGTACTACAATGTATACGTTATCGCGCGGAAATTTCATCACTACAGGGTGGTACTCCCGCCGAGCGCGAAACAATCGGCTTGTACACCCGCACCGCGCCACAATGCCTCTCTCGCGGGTTATACATGTACCGCACAGTATTGATGCCATAAAATTTGACGATACTCCACCACAGGCCCGGGCCCTGACGAGCCTCGCCGCGAGCCGAAAAGAATTCGGTTTTCTTACGATACACGCGCGTGATCGTTCGATCGCGCGTCAAAGCGTATAATATTGTATACCCCGCAGCGCGGCTCGCGGCACAAATCGGCCAATTTATTACGCACGCAACGCTGCGGCCTCTCGAAAATCCGGACGGAAAAATACGATCCGACCCCCCGCGCGCGCTTTGCATACAATGTGCAATTATTTGCTCGCTCGCGCTGAGGAACCGCCACGCTTGTTCGTGTACGGTATACGCGGGCACAACGGGGAGCAGGAGGAGAAAGAAAAAATCCGTGCTCCGGTATAAGTTCCGCTGGCTCGTGTAATTTGGGTCTGCAGCCGACGCGGGAGAACGAGGGAGACGGACAGCGCGGTCCTGCGCGAGCGGCGCGAGCGGCGGCTACTCCACCCCCAGCCCCGGGGCGCGCATTGTTGCGGCACGGGGATGGGCTCGATCGTGCGACCGCGCGGTCCAAGAGTGGCTCTCTCGCTCCTTACAATAATTACACATCGGGCGGTGCGCTCGCAGGGCATCGAGAGCCCGCCAATGCTCTCTGGCCGTCTCGCGGGTGCGTAGACTTGTACGGTGTGCGCGCAGGCGCGAATCGAGGCCTCGGCGGATCCGTTCGTCGCGATAGTAAATATTCGAGCGGCTATAACCCGAGCGCGGCGCCCCGTCCTCCTCCGGTAAATTGTAATCCAACCGGGCGAGTTTGGAAAATTGAGCCTCGGTGCGCGGGGTTTTGTCCTCGGCAGACGCGATGTTCGATTTTATTCCGTGTAATGTTTGCCCGCTGCCGTTGTATAAGTGATCGATAGGTGGATCAGGCCCGTAGGCGCGACGGCTGTGAGATAATTATTGCGTAGCAGAATGCGTATACATATATGTGGTGGGATAACTCTAGGGCAGTCTTGGTTTACTTTTTAAATGAAAAACGTTTATCAAGTACAATCCTGCGGGTCAGCTGAAGAAATATACAGGATAGAAACAGCTCGCGTGCATATTCGGGGCGAAAGCGCGTTCCATGGGTTTTTCGTGTACAACGTTCTGTGCAGCAACAGCAACAACAGCAGCGACGAAAGAGAAAAAAAAACACATTTATCGCATAAAAGCGGGGAAAGTGGGTTGGAGGGGGGGGGGGCGAAAAAAAGTTTTATCTCCCTCTCTCCATACTTTCCGCCTCGATACGATATTTACGAGGCGATGCATCACGAGGCAACAATGGCTCATAACATTCCTCCCTCGCGCGAGCCAGCACCTATATGTGTCCATGAATACCTACTGCACCCTCGTTTTCACACTTGCACGCATACATGGCGCATTATACATACACGTGTACGGTGTACGTATGTACAGAGGGTAAAGGGGAGGGTTGCCTGCACGCCTCGCTCCGTACGTATACACGCGTATCGGAACTCTGCAGCTGATAAGTCTTATCTGCTCCGAGCAGTATTCTTATGGCGCCCACCCTTCGAGCTCGGGGGAAGGGGAAGGGGTGGGGGACTGCAGTATACCGCGACAAATGCGGCCGATCCTCTTTTCGGGGGAAAATATAACACCCACGACCTCGACACGGCGCGCTGGCCTCGGATGCTGGGAGTATGATACGCGTGTGGCAGGTATAAGAATGCGTTCTTCGCTGTATCACACTCACTTATAATCATGCATTTTGCACGAGACAATGTTTGCACGTGATTTGCAGGTTTACGTGCGACCGTTGGATGCGATGCCGATTGCCGAAGCTCTTGCGTGAAATTTTCAATCATATGTAGTACATGCTACGTATATGCTTCGAGCAAGAGTTCGTACACATTGTCACTCAATAAACGATCCATCAAAGTTTCATTCGATCATTTGACCCATAAGCCAGCTCAAAAGTCTGATTTTATTCTCAAAACGGTTACAACAACAAATCCTCGATCCTCGTCGTAAAAGTAAGTTTTAACCATAGCATGACTGTCAAGCATAGTGAGACTCTATATATAGATCTCTTCGCACTCTGTACTCTTGCTGGTACCATTGGACATGCGTTCATGGAGAAATGGAAAAAAAAAGTGACAGCAATCGGCGCAATTGATTAATCGCATTAGCCGCACGAGCGGATAAAATCTGCCTTATACCCGAGGCACGCTCGCGGCGCTCCACCGAAGCGGAATGCACCTACATTAAGTCCCGCACACTTCACCCCACGCAGCCCTGCCACAATCACCCCCTACAGCAGGGTATTTAGTCCTCGCACCAGTCCGTCTCTCCCCTCCACGAATTTTCGCTCTCTCAGCTACTTATGTATGATCGAAGCACTCCGTCTCCCATCCGATGGATGAGATGGGGGTTTGTTTTTTTTTTCCTTTGCCTTTTTTTCCAACATACGGACCATAATGACGGGTTCCATGGTATTTCCAAATTTTTGAAAAATCCAAAATATTTCCCACACCCACGCGCGGTCGGTCGGCTAATCCCTAAATCACGTGGGCCCGAAACAGGAAAAGGCGGATTATATACAGAATGCGCGCGAGCAAGGTGCGATGGAGGCACGCGAAGGACCTACTTATGTATATACTCACTCGGGGCGAGAGACGCGTGTACCGTGATATATATATATATATATATACAGTACACATATTGGAGCCGGAGGGGGAGGACCGAGCGCCCCACGAACGACGCCCATCCGAATGCATTAGGGCGTTCGATCTCTCTTTTTCATCCTCGCTCGACTCTCCCGCAACAACTTGGGCCCTACGAGAAAAAGCGTGCAGTGTGCACTATCGTCCCCGTGCACATACTGCACATAATATACCCGTTATTATGGTGCCGGTATAACAGCCATTGTCTTGGGGTGTTGGGGATATAACAGCGTACCGGCGGAATTTCTGTTATGTTATTTTATTTTTATTTTTATTTTTATTTTTTGTTCCGTTCGCCGTTGACGGGATTACGGTTTTACCCATAGAACTTGAAGTGTGCGATAATGAGGCGCGTCCCACCGTATATTATTACGCACGGATGATGGTATTATGAAATTTTCGTGTCAACTGTCAACTCGCCGGTGGCTTTTGTTCCCCGAACTGATCGACAGGGTGGCATAAAGGGTCAATGACGCGAAGAAAAGCTCACCATTGGTGGTTTCATCCACTGTCTACTCACTGAAATAGGAAAAAAAGTTGATTTCGCATCACGCAAGAGACGCAAGTGCGCGCCATGGCAACCCATAGCAGGTACTTACATATACCATGTGCGACGTGTGAGAGAAGCCGAGTCCGCGGAGTTTTCTTTGATTGTACGAGCGAGGGAGCGAGCGATGCACGAGTACGAGCTTCAACTGCTGCAGGGGAGTGAGAGAGGAGGAGTAGTATACATAGGTACGGACGGGGGGAGGCCAAGTGAATGGAATTAGTGAGGAGGTCGGGACTGAATGATATCGGGGCTCTATCTCCTGCAGGTTCGGCTGCCGAGAGGACGAGCGAGAGAAGACGACGACGACGACGACGACGACGGGGACTCAAACGTATCTCCTGACGTATCTGCATAGGCGACGTACAGCGCTCGGAGAGCCGGGGCAGAAGCTCGCGCTGGTTGGTAGTGTGTGTGTGTGTGCGTGACACGCGCAGACAGCCGGGGCCGGGGGATGCCGGCAGAGCCCAGGGCACGTCAGGGACCTCCCTCTGAAATACCCATTACTTGCGCCGCTGAAGCTCGCTCGCTGGATCCTCGTTTTTTTTCTTCTTTTTTCGCGTTTCCGCGCGCGTCCCTTTCGACAACGGGAGCGACGGGGGGAGGCCAAGGGAGTAAATTGAACGAGGCTCTGAAGTGGAGGGCTCGTGATGGACTTTTTCTGGGGACACCCGAGATTTCGGGGATAAAGGGGTTGGACTCTGTGTGTGTGTGTGTGTGTGTGTCCGAGCGGTTGGGTTGAGTTAGACTGACGACGGTTGAGCTTGATGGTCCGTTTTTTTTTTTTCAAATTTCGATTAAGATATTATTCACCATCGGTTCTTAGTGGATGAGGTAATGTAATAGAATCATATTCTATTCGAAGCAAACGAGGGTGAGAAGAGGGGAAAATTGAGTATGTATAATATGTCTGAATTTTACTTGAATAAATATTTAGGGACTCATTTAAATCGAGGGTGGCAAAAGCGTAGTATTTATTCGCTCAAGCTGAAGTACTTTCTTCCGAGTCAATTGTACTATTGAGATAAGTAGAATGGTTAAGTATCTAAGTAATCGAGTCTCCATCCAGGTTTATCAAAAATTCGTGGATCTTATTGGAGCCATTTTGTTTCGATGCTCGATCGTCTGCCGTCACTGATAACTTTACACATAGTTTTGTATACTCTTTTTGACACAAACAGTAGCATACGCAGACGCGAGGCAAACTACAGTTTCAACCACAACAATAATCAATCGAATGGAGTTACAAACGACTATCTTTTAAAGTTTACGAACTATCTTCGAAAGGGCCACCAGCAGTTTCATACTCGACCCGATCACTATCTTCGTTAGCCCCCAATCCTATTCAATAATCACGCGCACGTACTTATCATATAGAATACGCGCCCTTTTTGACCCACCCACGCCGAAAACGCGTATCTCCGCAGCCTGTGCAGAGCTATACGGCGCATAATATACAAATATATCCGGTAGCAGCCACTGAATATTCACGGCTAACAGAGGACCATTAATCGACCGACGGATGACACTCGAGCCTCCGGAGCAGGCAGCCGAGTGTATCCTTTCTCGATAGCCGATAATGAGCCGCCTCCTCGATCTTTCCCCTTCCACCCGTACACGACGCGCGCACCTATGGACGTCTCACCCTTTTCCCCCCGCACGCCCGACGGACTTTGATGAATATTTTCGAGTCGATCCACCGCCGCCCCGAGAACGGCGATTCCCGTCCGGTGGAGCGAGCCGAGCGAGAAATATAATCTGCGGATCCGTGGAAACTAATAGACGCCTGCCTGTACAAGTGCGGTCGAGGTTCGAGAAGACGGATGGAAAAAAAAAGAAGCCACACGCGGGTACATAGCAGTAGACGCGAGGACCGCGCGCGCGCGGCCGATCG
>JAPYYV010027661.1:0-11620 GCA_030522625.1 Copidosoma aretas
CGCTGGTGTGCGAAAAAACTTTGTCAATTGAAATTTACAAAGCAGTGAAAAAAGATACCCGCCTCGGCCAGGAGTTGAACCTGGGGCTCCTTCTTGCCGAGAAGGCACGTTAACCAACGCGTTAACGCTTCGGTGGTGTAGTTGGTTAGCGCGCCTTCCCGGCAAGAAGGAGCCCCAGGTTCAACTCCTGGCCGAGGCGGGTATCTTTTTTCACTGCTTTGTAAATTTCAATTGGCAAAGTTTTTTCGCACACCAGCGATTTTTACTATAAAAAAGCGCGCAACTATAGCGCAATATAGATAGAAGAGGTCAATATAATAATTTGACTAATTAAGGCAATTCACGTTGAGACAGTCTCAGATCTTACCACTGCAGCGTTTCTTGCTGCTTTTCAAAGATTCGTTTCTGTGAGAGGTTTGCCCAGTGAAGAGATTTCAGATAATGGGACTACCTTTGTGGGAGTCGCTACCGAGCTGAATCGTTTGTTTTCCCGGGTGTCTGCGTTTGGTCAGGAGGTTGCAGTGGAGCTAACTTCTCAAGAGGTGACTTGGAAGTGTATTCCTCCAAAAGCGTCGAATTTTGGTGGGCTATAGGAGTCGGGGGTAAAATCTGTCAAGCGACATCTTAAGCAGATGATTGGTGAGATGAAATTAACGTTTGAGTAGCTCACTACTGTCGTTTACCAGATTGGAGCTTGCTTGAATGCTCACCCGTTAATAATCCCAGGTACAGATTCGGCAGAAGTGATTCCCCTTACTCCAGGCCATTTTTTGATTAGTACCTCTTTGTGTGCTGCTTCTCAACCGTGTAAGTATTCTACTGAAAACTATTCTGTTTATTCTAGACGATTGATGGTCGTACAGATGACCAAGCACTTCTGGTCCAGATGGCAGCGAGAGGTCTAATCGCAAATGCAGCAGCGCGCTAAGTGGTTCAAACCAGATCATCGCCTACAGGTTGGAGACGTGGTCACAATCAAGGATCTGTTGTTGCCACCGACCAGATGGCCCTTTGGGCGAGTCACTGTGTTGTATCCAGGAAAATATGGGTAGTCTAGAGTGGCAACAGTTAAAACGGCCGCTACTCAGTTGATCAGACCTCTTAGCAAGCTAATTTGGTTGCCTTCCAACCATGAATTTTTTTAAAAGCCCTGTCGACGTAGCAAGGCGGGTGGCAATATTCGGGAGCCAGCTGTTACTGAGTTGAATAAATTATATTTGCTCCGGTTGTATGTGCGTTACCCTTGCTGATTATTGTATGTGCAACTTTCATTTAGTAATTTGCGTTCGTAATTTTTAAGGTTTTATTTTTCTGTTGGCTATAATATGAGTTTATTACTAATGATTAATTGCATTATGACAGATGTTTGTTTCTTCTAATGTTCTGTTCTGTGGTATTTCTTGGCCTTGGGTCACTTATAATTGTGACTCCGGTATGCCATATTAAAACTTTTGTGTATATGTAATAATTTTTCCGTTGTGGACGGAGCGGAGAATCGAACTCGAGCCCTCCGGGCGGAAGGCAAACGCTCTACCACTGAGCCACTGCTAGCTCTGTTTCTTCTAATGGTTTTACGATGCAAATATTCAATTTGATCGTGGCAGGAGGTTTGTTTGTGCCGTTGACATTTTAATATCGAGAGTATGATTGGCTGCTTGATGCGTGTGTTGGTTTGACCGTTATTCGAAGTTCGAAAATTTCGGGATTACTATATGTGTGTAGGAGAAGCTCCCAAAGATAGGCGCGGCCTTGGTATGCGTGAGAGATCGGGTTATGAGTGTGGTGCAGGCGAGAGGCTCTGCGCTCGGGGAGCAGAAGGGAGCAGGTGACAAAGACACTCTCGTCCCTGCTCGCGATCAAGCCGGTAAGCTTTGATCTCGCATATCGCTGTTGATAAAAGTGTATCGACGTATGTATTAAACGAGAAAATTAAACGTGCCGCAATTAAATTTACATAAGGAGATAAACAGTTGAATTTTAATTTGTAAAAGTAACCAGTGTATAATTTTGTAAATAGCCAACGGTGATAGTTTTTTGTTCAACATAAACCATTTTAATCAAGAACATGTTTTTTCGTTTCCAGTGATTTAACAAAATCCTTGTGCCATCCCGACTATTAAAGAAAAAGGAAAAACTTTAGAAACGGCTGCATCAGGGTAAGTTGTCATAAGTAAAATCAATTCAAGATAAAAATTTTTAAAGTTTATTAGGTTCCAGAGATACATTAATAAAGCAAAAAAATTTGAAAAATATTTCAACTCAAAGTTGTGCAGGAACATCTATCACAAACAACTTGTCGAAGCATAAAAAGAACTAACAGCCAACTTTTGAGCATTTCAGCGTTCTTGTGTGAGCATAAAAAAGGCCTTATAAAAATATGGAAAAACTATTTTTTCCTACCATGTTATGGGCTGACTCTAATCAGGAACACATACATGTATGCTACCAGGTTACGGGCTGTCTTCAATTAGAAACATGTACATTTATATTATTAAAGACTGATTTGCATTACATTGTTATGCATGGACACTAATTGCCCCAACCATTAGCTCTATGCACTAATTTTTGGGTAATTATTGACTAAATATAAATGACGATGATGATAGCTTTACATAAATAGATTGTGGAGTAAATAGTAACAATAAAAAGAATAACGATGTTCCTAATCATACACCAAAAATTTATAACTATTTGTATGGATGCTGCAGATAAAATCTTATACATTAAAACGAAAAGTATTATTTGGATCATAGGGAGATATATTTTATATGTATCATCATAGACCTTGAGCAAATTCTGGAATTAGCGCTAAAACAAGTTTTCTGATGGCTGTCCGAGCTCAGGCTTCTGTAAATCTGCTTATATGGGAAATCTCAACTTCTTTGAGAGCAAAATCAAGATTTACTGAAAGTTTAAAATTACGTAAAATGATATTAAAAAAGTATTTGTTTCGCTCGCAAACTGTTTTCTACCAATCATCAAGTAATAAAGTATGAATTTCATTAATTATATTTGAGAAAAAAATACTTGTTTTTAAATTATTGAGTGTCCGCGTATACCCTCAAACTTTGTACGTAGTCGGTATTAGTCGGACATTAGCTAGCAGTACTGTTCGACTACTGCCTCCTGTACTTTCGAGTGTTGCGATTACTTCTACAACCGCAACCTCAAAATATCTTTTAACTTATCAACAATCTTCAGTCACATTTTGCATCTTATTTCAATAGTTATAAGTGTACTGGAAGTATAAACTATACGAAAAAGAATCGAGTGCAGTGTTTTCGTCTTTCAGCGTGATCTTGAGCAAGTTATCTGAAGGTAAATCGAACTAAACCTCTAAATGTTTTTCGGGGCCTGTTATAACTGATTGTTTATGAAGCAAGGTTAAATGCATAATTAATAAAAATGTATTTTTTATATTTCAAACATCAAAACATCACTGAAACTATTGCATTCGATAAAAATCAGTAAATAAGGCACAGAATACCGAAAATTTAGATTATACTAAAAGCAGTATCAATTCTGAATATACAAAAATCCAAGAGATCAAGTTAATCATGTTTTTAATATTTATTTTATTTGATAAAAGTTTGTTTAATTAATGCATGACTTTTTTTTAGATGACACCGATAAAGCCCTTTTTGATGTAAGGTGGCTCATTACGCCTGTATAGCACATATTTTAAATATCTTATTTTAAATGTTTATTAAAAGTTATGAGAAATGTAAATTTTTGCAATTTTTTCAGTGACGACTCCCAATGGATTCGTTCAAGGAAGATAATATGCCTAAAAAATTGAAAATTAGATGTAAATTGAAAAAGATTAAAGTAATTTATTAAATTTTTTTTTAAGCATCGGTATGTGAAAAATTCAACAACAAAATTTCATTAAAAAATCGCATGATATCAAGCATTAGCTATATTATTGTCAGGTAAAGTGACACTTCTCATATCTTTTAATAAACATTCATAATAAAATATTCAAAATATGTGCCATATAGAGATGATGAGCCACCTTAAAAAATGTTTTTATTGGATTTGCGCGTCATGAAAAAAAAGACAAGTTAAAGATAAAGAGCTCTCTTATAGCAGTGATCGACGATTTACTTATACATCTGGAAAAAAAAGAGGAAGTGAAACCAAAAAAAGAACAACAATCATTTTAATAATTGTAAAATAAGAATGGGAGAAAATAAAAACATTAAAGAAAAAGAAGCAATGCTGGGAAAAGGTTATCAAGAGATTAAAAATACACTATTAAAAAGAAAAAAGATTTAAATTTAAAAATTAAAACTGTAAAGAAAAATTGAAAAAGTCTAAATGAACAAGTAAATGTAAACAAACTTTCACTTGAGTTGACAAAGGTAGTATCCGAACTAGAAGAAACTGAAAAGGCAATAAATATTAACGAAATTGAATTGTTTTAAAGTAGAATTACAATGAAAAATTAAAAACTGTATATTATTATTCATTTGATAGAAATAAAATAAATTACATTTTGTTAGAGCTTCATTTAGGCTTCGTTTTTTGCTGGCCGAATACTGCCGCCATCTGTGTCCGGGTAAACCCGCTACATCCAATTTATATGTCCGAGTACACCCGAATTCGAGGCTTTTTAAAAAAACTTAATATTTAAAATCCAAACCTTTAAAACAGCCATTTTTTTTTTTTTTAATCGATAGAAAAACACATAATTCCGATGTTCCCGTGACTTTTCTACACATTAAACATTGTGTTTCCTTGAAAAATAAGGGTTAATACTTGTAGCTATGAAAAGTGTCCGAGTATACCCTCCTTTACCTTGAGTAAAGTTAGAATAATACAGTAGATGTTACGGTAGAAAAAATAAGAAGGCAATGTCTCAATTTTTTTTATGACATTGTGTCACAAGCAGAGCATCCCGAACACAAAAAACAGATGCTAAAAGACTTAGATAAATATCGTACATAAAATAGGCAGGAAGCATGAAAAACAAAAATTTATTTTAAAGAACGGAGGAGGAATAGAAAAAGATCTGTCTAAATTTTAAGGGGAGGTATTTTGAGTTTGAAATGAGGATTAGGATCTAGAAGTGGAAAAATTTCTTCTAGTTATAGAACTTGAGAAAATTCTGGTATTTGTGCTAACACAATATTTTCTGCAGATGTGTTTGATATTGACATTAGTTGACTGTATTGCGAGAGTGGTGTGGTTGAGCTTTAACAGCTCGTGACAGTGACTTAGATACGGTCAGTAAATAAATGCCCTTCGTAAACTCGAGAGTACACGAAGCAGCAGAAACAAATTACGATTTGAAGAAATAAATAAGATATTTTCAAATTGCGGCAATTTTTATTAAATAACTTTCTCTTATTAAAAAATCAGGTGTGTTGTTAGTAGCAGTAAGAAATCCATCACTCTGTGTATTTACCCAATAATTTACTTTAAAAAAATCAGTTTTAATATCAATGTAACATATATTTATTGTTTTAAAAAAATTGCTTAAGGGAGTTCTACACCAAATAGAATTAACATTGCAATCAAGCTAAAATTTTAGGTACGGATAAAAAATAGCTTAAAAATTATCCAGTTTAATTTTTAAGACAAGAGGTTGCTTGAGAAGCGAGAAATAAATATTTGTGTTTTGACAAAATTTAACATGTAACCTTATGGGAAATCGCAGTTTTGCTGGCTTGGATTACGTATGACTGGTTCACTAACATTGCAATTTAAACGAAAAAATTATCGATAATAAATACATTTCTGATGATTATTTAATAATTTTAAAAACATGATGAGGTTTTTTACCAAATAAAAAATAAATGTATAAGTTGACGAAAAACTACTGAATGTTATGTTTTCACGTGAGCGTGCGAAGGACAGACGACACATCAAACAGTCGCATGCACAGCATATGCACTGCACGTACTATAGCGAGGGATAGAACCCCCTTAAATACGTAAACGTTAATAGTAGTTTTCGTCACAAATGAGGGCGCTTACGAAGCAACGCCTGAGGGACCGTGAGGACCCCCTGGTCGGATGCACATGAGTACCAAACGCTCTTTTTCCTACCGAGGGTGTATTAGGATTGCAAAAGTGCCCGAGGTAGGAAAATTTTGTTTTATTCTCTCAAGTATCACATAATAGTAGACTTACGTGTAATCGGGTTCACTTCCTTCCAACTCATGTAGTAAAATTATATCTCTAACTCGAGGGTAGTCTACTCGTTTATTTAATCCATACGTATCTAAAATAATCTTTCCCACGAGCCCACGTGATGGTATTACATTGTACATGCCATTCTGAACTAATTTGGTACCTAAACGAAGGATTCAGTGACATGGTGTTAAAAAAGGAAAAAGTAAGAATGACACTCGTGAATGGTGAATCATACTTGGGACAGGCGAAACTGATTTCTCAATCGCTGCAGGTTGTGATATGAGAGTCTGCTGTGAATGTTCATATTCATTCTGTTCAACAATATTATTATCTGGAGTGACAAGCTCTAGGTTTCTAGGAGGGACAGACTCTTCAACTTAGGACAAGACACTTTTTTGCGAATCATCTGATGTCTCATAAACACACTCTTCAACGTCCATTCCCTTAATTACAACCCCAGACTGATTCAATACATTATTTTCTAAAAGTATAATATTATTTTTGACATAGTACTGAACTTTATCTAAATAACGAATCGCGGATATCAGCTAATAAAACCGTAGCAAGAGCATTCGTAAAAACTTTAAGGTTATGTGCATGGCGTTGAAAAACAAACTTTCGTATTTGCGAGTAGCAGGAAAATGAGTGATGAAACTCACCAATGAGATTTTCGTCTCCTGGAACATCCATTTTACACTAATTCGTTCGATGATTCATGAGAAAAAATACGCACAACCAAGTGTATTTCGTGTTACGAACAAACTTTCAGCTTTTCACTAATATGGTTGTGCCACTGCAGCAGCTACCATCCACCAAACTTTGCATACGCTGTTCTCCAAACAGGGGTCATCCATTATTTACGTGAAGTGAATTTAGCGATTTTTAACCCCCTCCCTCCCCTTGGTGAGATATCGTAAGATAGCCCCCCCTCCTTAATCTCACGTGAGATTCTTTAAAAGGCGTATTTTTGGTGTAAACACATTAGTCCGTGCTTGATTCCGTGGGATTCATTAAAAATTCAAAATTATTTATTTATTTATTTATTTATTCCACCACTATATAATTAAGAAATAATACAAGAATACATTATTTTCATTTAAGTTTCGCAATTGACATCAATCCTCGCAACAAATATAAACTAAATAAAGATAAGAAAAAATATAACCAGCAAGGAGGCACTACATGTGAGAGTGGTGTACTTGAAGAACTAAAACTAGATTAATTAGCTTAAAACTATCTTAAAATTAAGTTAAAACTAGCTTAGATTAAAAAATCTAGGCTAAAATTAATAGTTTACAGCAATAATGAAAGAAAAAAATGAAAAAGTTAGATTATTTTGAAATTTTTACACCAAGTTTTCAGCAATGACTTATTTTTTTCGATTTAATATCTTTAAATATTTTGAGTGGATGTATTAACGCGTTAAATGTTATGGTAGCTACATATTTATATCGACATTTGCCACTATTCAACTTACAGATTGGTAATGGAATGCTTTTATTTATAGTTATACTTTTACTGGTCAGGTCATTTTCTTGTAATGAACTATATTCATACGTTAGACATTTTAATATGTATTCTTGTTCAATTGTTAAGGGTCTTATTTCCATTTTTACTTCTTCTAACCTTTTTTTATATATTATTTTTAATATTCGCTTTGTAACGACTGTAAGGAGTTTAACACATTCTTATATGCTGCTCCCCAGGCAAAAATACCATAAGTTGCCATACTATGAAACAGAGTATAATATACATTCAGTAATTGACTAGTTTTAAGTATATATCGTAGTCGATAAAAGACAATAAGTACTTAGTTTTTTGTAAAATATTAATAATATGAGTATCCCAGCGTAATTTACTATCCAATCTAAGGCCAAGATAACTGATCTCATTCCTTCTATTAATTTCAGTGCCATTTATTTTAACAGTAAAATCAGAAGGTACAGAATCTTCGTATTTACCATATGTAATAAATGTCGTTTTTTCTACATTAGTCGCCAATTTATTAATGTAAAACCAATAGAATACTATTTCATGTTTTTTTATGATTGAAATATGCAAATCCGACCAAGTATCAGAGCTGGTAAAAATCGCTGTGTCATCAGCAAAGGATGTTATCCCTTTAACCTGAGTAAGCAGAGAGTTTATATATACGAGGAATAATAAGGGTCCAAGAATTGTACCCTGTGGTACTCCAATATTAACCGTTTGATAGTCACTATTGGTACCATTAACTACAGTTCTTATTCGCCTGTTCATTAGGTAGCTTTTGAATAGACTCAATACATTCCCGCGTACTCCAACTCTCTCTAGCTTACTCAGTAGTATCTCATGATTGACACAGTCAAACGCTTTGCGCACATCAATAAAAGCTGTTGCGCATGGTCGAGACAAATCAAGTTCAGTATAGACATACTCATTAAGCAATGCCAGAGCATCAGTGCAGCCTTTTTTCTTTTTAAATCCATATTGATTGACCGATATTATTTTGTTTAAAGTAAACAAGTTATAGAGTCTATTGTATATTAATTTTTCGAAAATTTTTGCAAAATTTGAGATCAGTGATATTGGTCTGTAGTTTACAGCATCATGTTTATCACCTCCCTTGTATACAGGCACAATATCTGCACATTTAAAGTATTCTGGAAAATGACCCATCTGTATGCATTTATTAAAAATAGTGCATAGTGCAGGAGCTAGATAACTTCTCAGTCTCTTTATAATACAAGCATGAATTCTGTCAACTCCACCAGTTTTATCCTTCAATGACATGATAACACTAAGCACCTCAGTTTCATTACATGGTTCGACAAATATGCTTTTACAAAAATAATTTTCATCTTTTAATTTCGGTTTTGTAATTGGTTCTTTTATACTATTTGCAGTCATTAATCCTATTTCACTAAAGTATTTATTGAAGGCATTTGCAATAGAAATCGGGTTCTCATGTATATGTTGACCAGTCTCCGAATAAATGAAATCAATATCATTAGTTCTATTTTTGTTATTACTTATTTTACTTCTTATAAAGTTCCATAACTGTTTAGTGTCAGCCGTAGCTATTTTTTTACATTCAAATATATTCTTTGCTTTATGAATTAGTTTTTTTAGTATCTTAGTATAGTTCTTATAATTATTCAAATTCTCTGTATTATTAATATCATTTTTCCAAATTTTGTATAATTTATCTTTTATTTTACAAGATATTACTATTCCCTTAGTAATCCAATTTTTTCTTTTCTTATTCTTTATTTTACTAACGACTAGAGATTTTTTTACACATTTATTAACCTTATTAATCAATGCTTCAAGAGACAAATCAATATTATTATTATCCATGTTATTGACATCAACTGACCATTCCACCTGATTAGCAGCTCTCATTAACTTAAAGTAATTAATAGTATTTTTAATACTTTTATCTTCACATTTAGCTGCAAACTTACAGATTAAGGGGAAATGATCAGTTATCCTGTCAGTAAACTTATAAATCGAAGAATTTAGACTAGACCTTATGTAAATATGATCAATACAAGTACCCTCCTCCTCATTTGCACCATTTGGCCTTGTTACACCAATGACTCCAGGAAAATAGCCCTTCTCTAGAAAATTGTACTGATAATCATGTGATATAGTTTCATCCGCTAATAAATTAATATTTATATCTCCCATAATTATGTGGTTTTCTTCTGTAATACTCCTTTGAAGAAACATATCCAGATCCTGTATGAACTCATCATCCTTGTAGTCAAAACATCTGTACGTACCAGATACTTTTATTTTATTTTGCCCATTCAGTAGGATGACTGATATTATTTTTAATTTATTTATTTCTTTAATTTCAATTTTGTGTTTAATCTTATCCTTCACATAAATTAAGTATAACAACGTCTGCTTTATTTATTTTACTTTCATTTGTATATTCATTATAGTGTTCTATATTTAGAAAAGTACTTTCACATGCCCTCAACCAAGCTTCGGTACATATTATTATGTCTGGTTTTTAGTAGTGAATTCATTAATAAAAACCTCGAGGTTAAGTTTGTTTGAGCTAATACTTCTAATATTAACCATAATAATTTGAAGACCATCATAGCTAATGCATTTCGAGTACTCAGTTGGATCTTTACATATATTTTCTTTTTGAATTACTTCTTGATAGTCAGTACTATGCATTATATTTATTTATTAAAATAATCAATATTAGGTTCTATTGGATAATCCGTTTCCTTAATAACTCGACTGAGTAGTCTTTTAAAAGTAGCACATTTTTTAACTTCACTAGCTTTATGATTTTCATTCAAAGCTAGACCAAATTTTGCATTCGCCTTATTGCAGAGTGGACATTTACCATTACTTTTATTACTATTTGTACATTTACTTGTTTCATGTTCTCCAGCACATATTGCACATTTGATTTGATTCTCACATTTACTTTTACTATGAAAATATTTACAGCACTTTTTACATCTTGAAAGATTATATTCATCATATATTTTGCATCTTTGACATCCTATATATACAAAGCCTTTAGTCATTAACGACAAGTATGCACTACTTTTCACTTCTATTATTACGTTGGTCTGTCCATTAGTGTTAGGTTTGAATATATGACTAATTACACATTCACTAGGTACAATATCATTTTTTACGCATAATTCATTAAACAATTCATCTTTATCCATATCATCAGACATATTGACTCCTATGGTTTTAAGCAAGGGATTTTTTAACTTTGTCATGTCTATTTTTGCATTTTGTATAATAGTTAATTCATTTGTTAGATGTTCAAGTTGATTGTTGGCATCACATTGAAGTACTATTTTCTCATTGTTTACTTTTTTCAGCCAGTTAACCTTGACTTTGTTTTCCCATAGTTTGGATTTGACCTGATTTAATATTTCATCTGTTTCTTCATGTTTATCACTTTTTATTACTATTTCTGTCATTTTATTTTTAGGCTTTATAAACATTTTGTTATAGCTTCAATTGTGAATATTAGTTTGTCCTCTAACAACTTGAGCATGAGAGCTCTTCTGTTTCAAAAGCTCAATATGCTGTTCTAGCAGTTCATTCTTGCTCTTCAGCTCCTTATTTAGTTCTGTTAACAGTAGGTTCTTTTCATTAACATTATCTATCTACTTTAGCATGCTATCATTAATATTACCAGTTTTGTTCATACTATTTAATTAGTTCAATCTATTCCTCTCAGCTTTTAGACTTTGACTTTCTTTCTTGTAATGCTCTTTTCTTTCCTGAACTAACATCAAATCATTATTACATTTCGATGGAACCTCCCTTGCACTTGCTTCATTGTCATATTTAGAAATGACGAAAGGCTTAAATATTTGGTGTAGAAGCATGACTCTTTATTATATAAGTATTTACAATTCAATATTTCGCCATTACCATAATGGCCTCTTCAGGAAGATCAAAGCACATGGGTGCCAAGACAGAACGTCCAACAGACGTTGGCGGAG
>JAPYYV010027669.1:0-13106 GCA_030522625.1 Copidosoma aretas
TCTGTCGATGCATCGGCGTTATTATATAATTCCTAAACGAGCGCCGCCTGTGCACGCGCAGCGACGACGTACATGACGAGGCAGAGACTCGGTGTGCATATAATATATACCCACTGCGCGCTCCTCTTCTGCGAATGTATACTCAGATTTACGAGTCATCCGCGATTATTATTGTGAATCAGGGGTAGCCGGCTGCTGCTGCCGCGATGATTTCTGACGCACGGCTCGCTCGGGAACTATTGTGTATTGTGTGTGAGGATTGATTTTTTTCTCTTTTTTTTTTCTTTTCATTATTACACCAAAACGGCGTCATTTCGGAGAGCCGTAAATTCACGGGAAATGATGTTTGAATAATGGATTGATTCCGCGGGGATTTATCGACCTCTCGACTGATGAGGCTTATTCATCGATCTTTTTCCTGGGTGCTTGGGATTTTGAATTTCACATGCGACCGAGCGAACAATCACAAGCGATCGGAATGAAAAGAGGAGGACAAATAAAATGTAAAAAATGTACGCTATTACTGTTGGGAATTTTTTTTTGTATAAGTCATTGATGAATCAAGGGGGAGTCACAAACAGATTAATAACGATACTAAATTATTTTGTACTCTTTAGTTCGGTTCATTGATAAAAGCGTAGCCTTATCATTGTTCACATTTTACTTGGTTTCGATTTTCATCATGATTTTACTCTTGATATTGAGAGTCCATTTGTCTGTACGACTAATGTAAGTAGAAACAGTCAAGTGAGGGTAAGACCAATCATTGACGGGCGGATAGATGAAAATCTCCTAACCTATTTAAATTTTGTTTGAAAAGATAACCTTCGAAATATGTTGGTGCTTCATTGCATTGTCATTCATAAAAAATATTTACGCAAGGGAAAAATTTTACTCCCATCCAACCTTGACGTGGATTAAAAATCTACCGCGAGAATTCCATCCATCCCGCGTCGAACGGAAAAAAACTAAATTGAATAACACTGTGCGAAAAGAATACTATATTTCCACGGAAAATAACACACCCGTATACCCATACACACCGCGCGCAGCTAAAGAGTAAAATGAACAAAACCGCGATGTAATCATCAGACACGGCAGCAGCGCTTTGCAATGCTCGAGTGACGGAAGAAAAAAAAAAGGCCCGCGAAGGTCCCTCCCTTACCTCCTCCGATTAGTTCGTAATTTTCCGCCGCCGCTGTCGCAATTATACGTCTCCGAACACCGTGTATATAATAACACTACCAGCATTGGACACCGGAGCAAGTGTATACAACACACAAGTATGAACGCACGTAACGGTGCTCGCGAAACGCGATTCTCTTTCGCGCGTTCGCGGAAAGTGAGACCGAGCACTCGCGGCACAAATCGCCCCCCTCTCTCTCTCTGTGTATCACACAGAACCCGATATACATCCGACGTTTGGTTAAAAATCCGTCGGTCATTCATCAAAGTACTCGTTTCGCGCGAGAATAAAAGACACCGCGTCACGCGACTGGTGCTCCGAAAAATCTCGCTCGTAAGTACATGTAAAACGGGGGAAAGAGGAGACTGCCGCGCAAAAACCTGCCCATGGAAATTGCACGAAACGCGCGGCCGCGAGCAAGAAAGATCGGAAAAATCCGCACAAACGGAGAAAGGAAGGGCGGGCAGATCCGGGCGCGATAAGCGCGGATATTCAGCCTCGTGTAAGGGCGCGGGCGGAAGGGGGGGGGGGGGTTGGGTACACGTGGCGGGTGCGTTTGTCGGACGCCGGGACGGAAAAACGCGCGCCTTACATGCTCATTGAATTCTGCGGAGTCTGAAAAACACTGGCCGGCCGGTGCGGGGGATTAAGTTTGAAAGCTCGGGGCCGGGAGATAAACCGCCGCTGATAATTCGCGCTGGGGCTGCGTTCGTTGGGAATATTTCTAGAAATTAATGCTCGCGCCGTGTGTCGCGGTCGTCGGTGGTGGTTCGCAAAAAGCGCTTACTCGCGTGTCTGCAGTGGGTAATAGTTATAATTGCGGATGTATTTTTGCCGTCCCTCTTTCTCTTGTTGCTGTTGTTGCTCTGGTATATACGTTCGCGAATGGATGTGTGTACCGAGAGAGAGAGAGAGAGAGCGCAAAAAAAAAGAAGAAAAAAAACAAGTGCATACTCGCGACCGACCGCGTAATTTTATCTAATAGCGTTGAAACGCCGACACGGTACGATAGTGCGATTATTTATTGCTCGTGCAACTGTTTGACGTTGTAAAGTTGGCTAATACCAACTATTTTGAGCGACGCTTCTTTTCTAATGAAGAAATGATGATTTGACGCTTATCGGTGTTGTCGTCGCGCTGCAGTTCCGGGTTTGTTGGATGATTCTATTGGAGGGGCAATATACCAATTTATAACAGTCGAGATATTACCCGTTGGTTCAATCATCATTAGAACTATTTAGGATTCATCTATTTTATGGACTCGAGGTCTGAAACAGTCCAGCACATTGCATACATGTTTACAAGGACAATAAAATAGAATAAATCGTATCAAATGAAAAAACAACAATAGCTTTTACAGATAAAAAAGAACGGAATAATAAAATTACACGACCCTTAAACGTTTGATCAAAACACTCGTGCAGGTACACACAAATACCATAGAGCCGAATCGTCGACTGTAGGAGTGGACGAATAATTTCACGGCCTGAATCCATACAAAACACGATTTCTCACACGATTCGACGAAACGTGCGACCGATCCGCTGCAAATTTCCCAATAGAGTAGCCAGCCGATTTCATTGTCAACCTCGAAGCTGCACGTGCTGTTGTGCCGCCCATTATTATTATTACTATCACTATTATTATTACACGCGACAGACAGTCAGTCATATCGTATACTTACCGAGCAACTCGACTCTCGAAAGGGGAGCACGTATATACTCACACACCTTATCCGACCACAGAACACCGACGGCGAAACGGAATTCGAACGGCTTTGCAACTACACACACACACACACACACGCGTGGGGTGGGCCACACCCAAGGCGCAGCAGCGCCCGAGGACTAATATCGTGACATAATCGCGCGCAACGTATTAATATCGCGCTGCTGCGCTGCAGTGCAGCGTGTGTCCGCTAATGTACGAACACACCCGTTCGCGCGTCGACCGAATCGGAAATTCTAATGCACCCGTGGTTGTGGTGGGTGCCTAACGACGCCCGCGTGTACGTTTTGGACCTGATTTTTTTTGTTTTCTTTCTTTCTGTCCTTTCCACCGCACTCCCATGTATTTAATACATAGGGTGCACGGGCTTCGCGACTCTCCCATTGTGTGCTCTGAAATTGCTCGACTCTCTCTCCACAACACACTGCCGTCGCAGCTCGCGTCGCAGCGTGCCTGGCTAATGAGTTTCTTTTTTTCGCGCTCTGCCGTTTTCCCATTTTTTTTTTTTTTTTTTTTTTTTAATTTTTTTTTTTTTGTTTCCCTTTGGGTTTTTTTTTTTTTTTTTTTTTTTTTTTTTTTTTTTTTTTTTTTCTTTTTTTTTTTTTTTTTTTTTTTTCTGCGTTGATTACAAATGTGTATATTCCGACCCGCGGTCCGATGATCAATTGATACTGCAACTCACATACGCCCCACCCACGGCGCGCGCGCGTTATAAAAAGCACACCATCAATTAGAGGAAATAAAGAGCGGAGAGCCAAATCCGGCGTCGTTGTTATGGGGCATAAAAATTATAGCCGCGACGCGCGAGTGGCACCGCGTATGTATGAGTAACGGTTGCTTCGGTAAAGGGGGGTATATACGTATACACACGTATAGGTATGACCGAGCGCGCGGGAACGACACCGATGCGCCGGCGATAAAACATTATGGTTTACGAGTCCGCGAACGGGATGATGGGGAAAAATGAGGCGCGTCTCGCGCACGTGCTTCGTATTAGGTGCAGAGGCTGGTATCCTGCATGTGCACTTGCAGTGGAGCGCGCTGACTTTTTTTTGGGGAAGAGTATTTTTATGCGACCGTGTGCAGGGGAGGTGCAGGGGGGTCGTTGTTGAGATATGCGTTCGTGTTGCTAGATAACTCGCTGTCGATTATTTAGGTTGAACGGATTTTTATTGATAGAGAAATACTTATGATGATTCCGGAAAATAAATGCAGGCGCAGGGGTTTTGTTGATGGACGATAAGGATAAAAATCAGTGTTTTCTACTACTACGGAAAGAAACGAAAGTTATTCGTTGCTCAATCGTTAAAAATTGTGAAATGCACTCGACAATTGTCTTTGTGTCCGAAGATTAATTGAATAATCGAATAATTAATAGAAATTCACAGCGACACCAACACTAGATGTTAGAAGCTTATTTCACGTTTTGTCATGTACATGAAAAATAAAGGACGCATGTTTTCAGATACTCTTTGGAAAATACAGTTTTCGAGTGTATTTCGTTAATCACTTTTATTTATTGTTTAATAAAACTCTCCACTTCGTGCTTTATTTTTATCTCACTACATTGTTTCGTGCATTAACAATTTCGGTACGTTCATTTGGCGCGAAATGACATGGATTTGCATAACTTTTGTAAAACCATGGGCTTCTCATTCTCTGACCGATGAGGTACACACACACACACACACACACACACACAACATTTAATCTATTTTCACGCTCGCATCGAAACACCTGGACGAAGCCACGGACTCGCCCAATCAGACGCTCATTTGCATGCTTACACGTGCACGGCTCTGCGCATGACACAAGCCGCGTCATAAACTTCTATTGAGACATTAGTCCATCCATCCGTAGCGCGTACAAGAACGACAAAAAGCCCCGCGGGCAAAAACCCACTGTGCCACTGCGAGCACGAGATTCCCCGGCACGCGACGTTTTTCCGCGGGGCAGTGGATAAACCGAGCGCGAGATTCAAATGGCCGCTGCGTGCAGTATAAACGGAACGGTGCGGGCAGCAGCGGCAGCAGCAGCTCCCGGCTTTTCAATTATCGTTATTGCCGAGTTTCCGTGCGAACTCGGAGGCTGAACTGGTGGATGACTCAATTACGTTCGGGCTTCTGGCGTGCGAATGCTTAACGAGCTTTCATCGTTTTATGGAGACGGCGTTGTCTGCAAAAGCGTGGCATGCAAACGGCTGTGTTCGAAATTTGAAAAATAAAAAGACGATTGTAATTGAACAAAAAAATGTTTACATGGGTGGTAAAATATAACGCGTCGATAGAATTTTCGTACGATTTAAATTTAAATTTAAGAGTAATTCTCATTGTTTTGGTCGAAATCCAAAGTCGCGAAGAATCCTTTTTCAACTTTTCATGTACCGATAAAAGCATGTGGATCAACAAGAGCTTTACAAAAAATGCAAATTACGTCGGTAAAGGCTATTTTTACCGCAAAATTGATATTCACTGGTCGTTCACTGAACTTTCATCGATTTGTAAATCAAAATTAGATTTTGACTGATTCGCTGCGACCCAATTTTAGCTATTTCAATGAGTGAATATTCATTGCGAACTGGTCTCACTGATGCTTGCTCGAATAAGCCCCGGCGACGTTTTTCACGTTTGGATGAATAGGAGGCGGTCGTTTATAAGATGTACCTACGTATTCCAGAAAACACCGTATTTGAAAGTTAGATGCCTACGCCGCGCGAACGAATAATTCTGTCCCCCAGCGTTCGGTAATAGCTTGGGCAACAGTTTCTCCGTGCGCGCATTATCATCGAATTTTTTTCGATTTTTGTCGAAACACGCACATCCGGCTGGCCCAAGCGCGTAAACCCCCGAGTTTATGCGCGTCGCCGCAACTTTCATCGCATCGGAGGCGTCCGCTCTCTCGCTCGTTATGAGCGATATCATCTCGCGGCGCGATGCCCCGGGAACAACCGACGCGCGCGAATTTTTCGCAAAATTACCGCGACAGTCGGTGCATAATGTACGCTTCGAAAGAAGAGGGGCAAAATAAAGAGCGATGTTAATATCCCGGCACTTTTTTTTTACCTTCGGCCCGATCGAGGGTAATAATAACGCAGAGGACGCGCGTAAATCACCGCGCGACCGTCATTGCCCGCGCGGTCGCGTTAAAGAGCTGGGAGTGCCCGCGTGCGATATTTCGCCGGCGCTCCGCGGATTTCGGGGGAAAAAAAAAAAAAAACGCCGATCTTTCCGACGGGCGAGCCGGGGTGGTCCTTTTTGATTTATCGGGCGAGCCGATTGAGACCGCGCGCGCTCCCTGCACTTCCAAAAGGTGTAATCGTGATCGATGCACCCCTTTGGAACGCACAGTTTGCATTGCATCGTAATGGCGGCGTTTAACTTTGGTTTATTATTCGCCGATCGGGTTTCTCCCTCCGACGCCGCGTTCTACATTACGAGGGGCGTAAAGAGCGCGTTTTATCATCCGCGCTCCGGCTGTTCAATTTTTTCTTTTTAGTGTATACAGCACGCACCGCAGCAGCGAGGGCTAATCGAAGAAAAATTCATTAGCCCTCGTGTAAAAAGGCGAGCGGAGTGATAATTCGAAAGGAACGAAAGCCGCTAATTAATACTCGGATGAATTAAAGAAGGCGCGCGCGCGAGTCGGTGGTACCGGTGCACTGGTTTCGGGCTCGGGAATAAAACGGGGGGTGGCGTTGGTCCCGGTGCCATTGCTCTCTCATAAAAACAGGTTTGCCGAATCAACGGGGCGGGGAGCATCAACCTTCTTTAATGGAATTTCCGGGCCTCGCTGCAGCCGCTCGTGCGCGCCGCGTACACTGCCGGGCACTGGTCGTAGTGTGCGTCCGATACGGGACTCGGTTTTCCGTCGGTTGGAAAACTCGCGCGGGATCGGCCCGTTCCGCGGCTGGCGAGAACAATCTTCGGAACGCGCGTCATTATTTGCCTTCGGGATCGCGGGGGCAAACAATCGGGTCCCGCGCGAGAGAGCCGGGGGACAAAGAGATGACAAACGAGCTGCTGCTGCTGCGCGAGAGAAACTCGAGTCCGGGGAGCGCCCGGATGCAAATGAGTCCCCGATCGGCTGTCAATTTATGGGTTTCGATTTCCGAGTCGGCCGAGCCTGCGTCGTCCTCGTTTTTTCTCATTTTTCGCGTGCGTGCAGTACTTACGTGCGCATGGAAATAATGAAAACAAAAAAAGGCGGGGGGGGGGGGGGGGGGCGCGGGGGTATAAACGGGGGGGGGCGGGGGGGGGGAAATTTTTTGGCGGGGGGGCGGGGGGGGGTTTTTTGCCGGGGAGACTGGGTAAGGAGACAAGTGAGGGGACGGGGGATCCGGGAGAGACTCGTGGGTGGAGTCGTCGGTTGTTGTATAGCTATTTTTTTTTTGTTTCGAGAGATCGTGCGTGCATGCGGATTGAATTATTGATTGCGCGGACTGTGTGTGCGCGGGGGAGTGGGAGAGGAAAAATTTCGTTTGAGATTGGGGGTATGCATGATTTGAAAAAGTAGCGAACTCGATCGATAATGTCCTGTATAAATATTGAATGAAAATGATTTCAACCGCTAATTTCTTCTGATTTATTTTTCGAAATCAATTACAAACAAGCACGTTGAGTAATCTATTTTCAGATCCGGTTTACATGGACGTTAATTCTTGTTAAACATGTAAATGTGCCAAGTACCGAGCCTCATTTTGGCTCGGACCAGTAACTGGTACATTTACGTTAAAGGCGATGTCATTGAAATCTGGAAGGCTCGCGAACACCTATAACGGCAAAAAAAAAAGAAAGAAACGAGCTTTGCCGATCCTCTTTCTCTCGAGAGCGTTTTATTTTTTTTGTTTCACTTTTATTTCCTCCGGATTCCAGAGAAAATAGCAGCAGCAGCAGCAGCAGCAGCGACAACAGGGCAACTTTCGCGGAATCTCCCCTCGCACCGGCCCGACCGCGACGCTCGTACAGTGTATTTTCACTAATGGAGCCCCGCAATGCAGCCCTCCCGTTTCGCGTTCCCGAAATAACGTCCGGCTCGATTTTCCCAATCCCGCGCCGCGAACGCCCGCGATGCGCATTTAAAGCCTTGTAAACACTCGGCCGTTGTCGTTGGGTAGCCTTTTTTTTTCCTGCTGCACCTCGGCCGTCCTTACACGCGCATGAGCATCGAACGGGAGCGTAAATTTCATCGGCTCGGGTGTAATTATTCGGCTTTTATTTTTTGTTCTTTCTTTCGTTTATACCCGAAAATATATCGCGCGCGCGCCCGAGAAATTCCACCGGTCGGTCGGAACGTGTAATTTTGAAAAATTAAAAAACCGATTTTCATCGCGCCGATTCGTCTTGGCCGTAAATCCTTTTTTCGATCCACGCGAGGGACAGATCTTAATTACAGATTGGGGACACGCGTCTCGATATTACAGTATCTCGGAGAGTTATCTCCGCTTAATGTAACGGACATGCAAATATTCGACGCGTTAACGAAATTTAATAATTCTCGTGCAGCTGACGTATGATTTATATATTACAACCGTCATTATCGGGTGCGGGGTCTATCGCAGAAAGCCAATAACCCCTATTACGTGATGTACAATAAAACCAATTTCGCTGAAAATAATCCAAAGACATCAACAGCAATGACGAAAAGAAAAACAGAAAAAAAAAAAGAGAAGCGACGACGTCGACGTTCACGGCTGAGTACTCGCAGGTGATGTATACTTTCGTAACGAGGATCATTAGGTAATGAAAGGTTCTCCGAGAGGGATCTCCCGACGGGAAGAAGAGGCCATGCACCATCCTTCTCTCGGGTATACTTGGACTCGCTCGCTCGGGGATTATACATTTATTTACGAGATACAAATCGGCCGGCGTATAATGGCAGTGAAAGTTGGCCAGATAACGCGGACAAAGGCGAAGGTGCCTGCTAGGGGAGAAGAAGAAGAAGAAGAAGAAGACGGACGAGCTCCGTGCGGCATAGTCGTAATGGTGATAATAACAATGGCAGTAATAATAACGCCGAGACGGTGTATAATAAAAGGTTCGAATTAGGCGCGCGCGGGTCGTCTTTCTCCACGAGGAGAGGAGGATGGTGGCGCACGCGCTGCGAAATTGACGGACGGCGAGCGCGCGCGCAGTATATATTATGCGACGATGATGGCACGGCGACGAGGATCATCGGTGCGCTATGATAAACACGCGCTCATAGGCATCTCGACTGATGATGGTGCGTCGTTGTTGGCTCGCGATTGTGTCCTAGCTGCACATTGGTTTTCGATGGCTCATCCGTTTGTTTCGCGACGGCTCGTTTGCGTATCGAGTTTGCGAGTGGCGTCGTTTCACGCTTGTGTGTTTTGTCAATTGTTTCGCATGACACCGGGGGAGCTTCTATTTGACTGTTATCATACCTCGAGGAGGTCGATCGGGTACGCGTATGCGTATAGAAAGTCGAACGGAAAATTTGATCCTTGAGCATCAAAGAAATTTCGAAATTTTAAATCATCTTCATAAACATTAGGTGACGGCCAACGCGATTTTTCTGTGCGAATCCTTGTTAAAAGACAATATTTCGACTATTATTGTCGACTATTCTAAGTGATTTTTTCATCCCCTGATTGTTTACCAACATCATTTTATTGACTTTAAACCTTAACTTATATGGATCTACGAATCGCGTGATAGTCACTCATTTGAACAATATAGTGTCCTTATCCGAGTTTCAATCTATCAAAAAATATCACGCTGTTAGCATGTTGCACATCACTCTCACCCTGTATCTTGTGAAAATTAAATTAAAAAATGAGTTGACTTACTTGATGAGATACGAGAAAAAATCAAGAGCACAAGGCACGTAAGTACCTACCATGTAGAAGAAGGAGGAGCCGAGTCGCAAGCAACGCAGAGACACTGCAAGCGCAATCGGACTTGTAAATTAAAGCACGCGTGTTTCTGGATTTCGCGGCCACGGTACATGTAATATCCACTCACGCACGTAAGCCCCGACGACGACGTGAGAAGACGTATGCACGCGCGTACATATATATGTACATACCTTTGCCCACGAGTATAAGTTCACGGAAACGAGCGCGAGTGCACACGAGGGAAGCTGCTCTCGCGTGCATAATTGTAGCCTATCGCCCGGGCACATCTCCGTCACGTCCACCGGATATTACTCGGAGGAGGACCGATGCGCGTTTCGAGTCCTCCTACTCCGGGGTCGGCTTAATTGTCGGCATTATTTGCTCGCCTCCCCTTGTGTGTCCGATCTTTTTTTCTCCCCCCCCCCCAGGGGCGATGGCTTCTCTGTCCGCATCGCGTGAGTTTCGGGGGCCCCGGAATCACCTGACACACGCTTAATTCAATGAGCTCTCACGGCTGATGCTGCAGCGCGTGTGCTCGCGAGGATGATTTATCGGGGAGTACTTTTTTTCCCCGATCTCTTGTATATCTTTTAATAAAGTGAGGTTCGCTGATTATTATCATCCGGTGGTAAATGCACGCGATGGTTGATTAAAAAGTATACGTCGAAGCGCCCCAGACTGTGTCCTACCGTGTCCGGGCTTATTCTACTTAAACATAAATCAGCTGCCCGTTGTATATACGCGGGCGTTCGATTTTCAAATAGCGAAATCCTCAATGCAATCGAACTTTACTCCAAAGAAGAAAAGGAGGAAAAATGCCGAATGGTTGAATAAAAATCAAACACGCACAACACGCGCGACTGATGTCCTACCGTGTCCGGGCTTGTTCTACTTGGGCATAAATCAGCCGCCGGGACGTCCGATTGTCAAATCGCGTAATTCACGATCCAATTGAACTTCCCTCCGCAAAAAAGGAAAAAGCATGCGCGTATAATTAAACGCTCGTCAAGAGAGAGAGAGAGAGAGAGAGAGAACGCGTGGCGAGGATATACGCAAAAACAAACGAATGTTAAACACACAATATCTCACTTTCACGAGACACCGCTGTAATAATAATACGCGCGCTCGCGCGTATACCGCACCGCACGCGCATATATTTATAATACACACCGCAGAGCGGACCGTACAATTTTCACGTCATAATTCTTCGGTGGCCAAGTATATATACGTACAATGTGCCCTCGCATATGTGTTTACACGCGCGAAGAAAGAACGGAGAGAGAGGGCCCGGGAGGGAAAATAGAAGCCGGTTGCTGCTGCTGCTGCTTGGATACGATACACCTCTCGTCCGAGTACACGTATCCACAATGTTGAACATCTATATATGCATACACGCGTGTACAAACGCGCGATAAACCACGGCGGCGGCGGCGGCGGCACACGGCGCGATTATTTATTGCAATTACCACCACCGGCCGGCCGCGCGTATATGGATAAACTATAGAAGAGCCCGGGCCGCCGCCGCCGAGCGGTTCATCATTGCTGCGCCGCGGAGCGCGACGTGTGGGTATGTATATCGAAGCGCTGTATAATATACTCGGGTGTTGGGTGTATCTGTATGGGAGCCCGCTAACTACGATAATAATCCCGAGAGCATTTCGTTTTGTTTTCGGATCGATTGTACGTGCGCACCAAACGTGTGTCGCTCGATCGTGGTGGGTGTCAATATCTTTGGTATACAAGCACTCCGGTAGAATTCCGGTATCGATCATCGATTCCACTACTGTTGTACGTATTATGTATCTTCGGACACGCTCTGTATAGTTTTGCGATACAAAACAAGCGTGATAAAATAATCGAACGCACGGTGGCCAGGAGAACTCGAGCATTTCTCCAAACAGATAATAGACAAACGTGTATGAATACGAGGTGGGGGCGTGCAGCTCCGAAATAATGGAATTTCCATGAATTAGCGCTGCCGAGCTTTTTTTTTTTTTTTCTTGTCCACCGGTCAACAGCAGAGACACGCGTGTTTATTGCTATCGACAGCTAATTGCGATCTGGTTAGGATTATCGGCGGGAATTCGCGTTTAGTTTGTATACGTATAATACGAGTCCGCTATCTCTGTCTGTCGGCTATCGTGCAAATGTATTTGCATGTATGGGCGGCGGCACGTGTCAAAACACATAAAACTCGCTCGCGCCCCGGTGGCTGCTGCTGCAATCTCGTTTCTCTCGTCGCTCTCTTATATACACTTGTCGCGTACCTGCAGCGAACCTGCAGTGTGTGGAGAGTAACGTATTATCAGTGTGTTTCTTTATTTTCTTTCTGCCCCGGTCCAGTATCTCGGACATTCGTGCACATATATCAATGCAATTTCATCGGCTGACGCGTTACGTCAGTATTTATCTTTGCGCCCAACTATTGTACACGAGAAACGATCATTGGCATTTTGCACGAAATAATTTCTTTGGTCATAGTTTGTCAATGAATATTGAACATGCATATTTTTGTTTCTTTTCTTTACCTGAACAAATAATTACTAGGCCACGATTGCTGCGAATCATTTTGTATCCATCAACTTTTGTTTTCGTAAAAAAAAAAGAAAAGAATACGGACCCAAATCGACCAAAAATTTGTTGTCGGTGTCACATTCTAATTACATCGCACGAACTCGAAAACTTTGAACCCTTCACCTCCATCTCTCGTATGCATTAAAAATTCATCCCCCTGGGTCCCAGCTTGCCCTTCCGCTTCGACTTACACAGTTACACTTCCTTATACAGCGGACAACAAACGACCCCTGCTCGATAAATTTTTTCTCCCCAACACACACAACGCGCACCCCCTCGAAGCTCCGAGCCTCACATCGGAATCAACCAATGCACCTTTGACTCGGCGCTTCCGCTCAAGATCGCCCGCCAACTTGCACAAGCAGCACCTGTACGTTTATGTATATACACGCTACACCCGAGCACTACAGCAGCAGAGTCTCTCGATGCGCAGGTTCGACGGGGGGGAGACGGAGAGGGAGAAAACATCATTCCCGAAACGGGAAGCTGCAGTCGTTAGCACTGCACGCGGGCAGCCATTAGAACCGCCTCCTCCACGTTCCGCGTCTCCCCTGCAGGATTATACGCAGGGGGGGAACAGGTGCGTCGCCGCTTCCTACATAGTCCCCAGAGCCCCGCGTTCGCTCCTCTCCTTACCTATTTTTCCCTAACCCCCCCCCCCCCCCCCCCCCCCCCCCCCCCCCCCCCCCCCCCCCCCCCCCCCCCCCTCTTCCGTCCCTTGTTCTCCCGCCCCCCCCCCCCCCGTGGCCCCCCCCCCCCCCCCCC
>JAPYYV010027674.1:0-11611 GCA_030522625.1 Copidosoma aretas
TCTCCTAAAATAATATTTAATTATTAAATTTTTATATAAATGTTTAAAAAAAATTTCATCTTATTTGTTAATTTTGGTAGCAGGATTTGTAATGAGATAGAGGACGATCAAAATGTATGGATATGATTACTTAAAATGAACGCATATTTTATAAGAATACTGTTTTATTGAAATTATTATTTGCTTCACTTTTGTGAGTAAATAAATAAATGAAACCTGAAAACTAAAATCGAGGTAAGTCAGTACGGTAGAGCATATGCACGCCCTTAAACTATGAAACATGGAAACTTTACGTTAAAACTACAACAGGTTATACAATATTTGTTGTTTTGGTTGGGTGATTCCATGCACGGAGAGATGCAAGCACAGGTTATGACGGTGCAGCGCTTGGCACTGCATATGAAAATCATTGCTATTGGGAAGTGAAAGAGTGTAACTACACTGAAAAAAGATCCGCGTAGCTAGTGCTTTCACGGTAGAGCATAAGCTGCGCCAATTGTAATGACTTATACTGACTGTGCCTTCCCGAATGACAGGCGTCCCGAACCGGAGCGCTAGCTGCACCGGTTCTGCTATCATGAGTCGAGCCGAGTAAGTAGAGCTAGTATTACTCGAGAAACCGGAGCAAACATACATTAGTATGAAACTATAGTTAGCTCTACTTACTCGTCTCGACTCATGATAGCAGAACCGGGGCATCTAGCGCTCCGGTCCGGGACGCCTGTCGTTCGGGAGGGCGCAGCCAGTAGTCATTACAATTGGCGTATTTTGTGCTCTACCGTGAAAGCGCTAGCTACGCAGATCTTTTTTCAGTGTGGCAACAGCAAGCTCGTGCACCCTCAGTACGGGAGTGAATTGTTTTTGCCAAATACTGTTAACTGAGTTGATGTTGCAAGTTAAAATGTGAAAGGAGATTAAGTGTAAGTCTAGAGCTAACAAATTATCAAAGAATTGTACCTCGCTAGGGTGTTTCGTAACTGTCAAGTGCGTTTTTTAGATGACTATGGGGCTCCGCCGACTGCATGCTTCATGCGCCAGCCCCCAACTATTAACTAAACATTAATTTCCATTATTTTTTAAGAAAAATAAGATCATTAGCTATTTTATAACAATTGGTTTTCATTTTTTTATATTTAAATTACATTTTACTCAATTTTTCAAATTCTTGTTTTTAAATTTTCCCGCTCTCAGCTATTCTCAGCCAATTAGATCAAAAGTTATTCTGTTGACAGTCACGTGTAACTGATTCTTTTAGGAGAGATCAGTTTGGTCCCTTCATGCGTTAAGTATACCTATGTATAGATCATTTATATAACATACCAAACACGCGTGACAGGGGGACAACGCAGCATTGGTGAAAGTGGCGGAGAAACCTCTGTAAATAGTGTTAATAGATATATCAAATACATGGACGGACCCGACCGACCGGCTCAGCAAAAAATCAATTGATCAATGCACCGACTGCCAACTGCACGGGAAAACAACGTTCACCGTAGCCCGAAATTCCATGCGTATATCAATGTGTTTTCAGTGCTTCATAACCTGTGTTTATAACTCTTTATGTGGACTTCATACATATATACATAGGTTATACGCATCCACATGTGTATTAAACTAAGAACTTCCTTACTCTTCACTTTTGACAGTGCAATGTTGTGCTTAGCTTAATGCAAAGATAACATACTCGTATAGATGCACTAAACGTACTAGACACATCATGCATGCGACCCGGTAGACCGACAAGAAAACGTACTGATAGCTCACGAAAATTGTAAGATAACTGGAATTTTTTTCAATCTCGTATAAAAAAAGATTATAAAAACTCAAAGGTGTTTTGATATTACTATCTTATTTTGCAAGCAGAAAACTAAAAGAGGTTTAGTATACAAAATAAAAAAACCTACAATTTGAAAGCCAGCTGATAATCCTTGACTTATTAAGCAATATGACTGACTAATGTTTATTTTTCTTCATTGGATAATATTTAACATAAGAGCCAAACTAAGTTTCAACTCTTAAAAAATAATTAACCTTCTAGGTGACATTTGCGGCTTACTTGTTTGCACACGACTATAAGTATTACATAATTAACATAATACTTAGGTGATGTTTTCCCAAGCAGCGCCCTGATAAAGTACATATTTTTTTGTAAGTCGTGTAGATAATAAGGCTAATATACAAAACGGAAAAATCCGCAGAGAAATGAACTCTAGTCAGCCAATCAGAGCAAAGCTCTCCCGGTATAGATCCTTCCGAAGCTTCACCTTGATTGGCCTACAAAAATCCCAGATTTTTTGCTCCGTGTAAACGCAGCGTGAAGTCGGGTCCGTTACCAGTCCTCCCCATCCCTCAACTGGAATAATCATCGAGCCAGATGCTTGCACCTTGTGCCGTATACTCACTCGTATTCAAGAAGTCGCAGAGAGTAGTTATCATACAGCTGCACTCCTTTATCAGCTCTCGGCCTTCACTATATTTTTAGTTATTCGCAAAAATATCTATTTACGAAGTAGTAATTTTCAATCATTTTTTTATGCAGTAATAGTTCAGTGATCAAGCTCTTTATTAAAAAAATTTATTAGCTTATTAGCTAAGCTGGTTTTACAAACGTTAAAATAAACATTACTTAAAGTTTTGGCAAGCATTAGAGTACCATAAAGATTTTTTCGGTGCTAAGATTATTGAAATCTAGTGGGAGGCGATCGCCCCTACCACACCGCCCTTCCTTGTATCTGCGCCTGTACTTGTGGCTTGCAAATTGACACACAAAAATTCAAAGAATACACAAAAATTACCACACACTTATATTTGGAGCATTATGACTGGTACTACATGCCTGCTTTTGTTCATAAAATTCTATTTCATGGAGCTCAAATAATACAACATCACAAACTTGTTCCGATTGGACACTTCACGGAAGAAGCGCAAGAGGCACGATATAAGAATGTGAAATATTTTAGAAAATTCAATACTAGAAAATGTGGAAGAGTAGAGACAAACACAGACTTCTAAAATAAATTACTGATCTCTTCAGATCCTTACATTTGTAGTATTAGAAATAAAGCGAGTAATAATAAGCATAAAGTAGACGTTGATGCTGCAGAACTATTGAGAAAAAATGAAAGTAGTTGTTTGTTTACAAATGACAGTAATTATTAAGATCGCTTACACCTTTCCATTATATATTTACTATAACTTATAACTTGCTGTACAATTATCTCTGATAAAAGCACTTAAAAAATGTGGTTGAACTATTTTGATAAAAATACTTTTAATGCAACAGCTATTTAATTACGTTTAACTCTTTATTGAATTCAACTAATTTTGTTTTAAATAACATAAGTAGTCTTAAATAAATACATTGCAAGTATGTATTTAATAAATCATCTGCAAATAAATAATAACGTATCAAAATTGCAGTATCTGTTGATTTGTATTACCGCACACCTATTTTTAGCAAAAACTGCTACAAGCCTACAGATATTATGTTTCTAGTCCACTAAATTGGATCCAACATCTTGAATTTATCGATTTAGATCATAAATTCGTAATCAGCAGCCCCAAAAATCTCCAAGTCAAACGTTCTTTGGGGATCCGAGCCGTTTGTCAGATTTTGATCCACCATATTGGATCTACCATTTTAAAATTGGCAGATTAAAATTATAAATTCGTAATAAGTGACCCCAAAAAGACCCAAGTCGACCATTTTTTGGAGATCTGAGCCGTTCATCAGATTTTGATCTGCCATATTGGATCCGCTATCTTAAATTTGCAGATTAGGATCATGAATTCGTCATCAGCGACCCCAAAAACCCCCAAATATTATTTTTTATCGAGATTCGGGCATTTTAATATATTTTGGTCCACCATATTAGATTTGCCATCATGATTATATCAATTTTTATGTTGAAACTGTCATTTGGAACCTTCAAATATATGTTTACAAATATTTTGGCTAAATTTTATTGCGTAACGTTGACTTTTCTATTTAAAAAGTGTTCTATTTAACAGGTACAGATTTTTTTGACATTTGAGGTTGGGCACATTTAACGTTCAGAAAAAAATCGAAATTCGGCTTCCTTAGAAATCTTTAAAATTCTTTTACCTTGGAAATAAGAAAAAAATTATTTAAATCGGCTAAAAATTGTGGTCTCTAGAAACATTTAAACCAAAAAAGGGCTTCTTGCCTTACTGTGCGGCGGCGCGACAGATTTTCTCAGCAAAATCTGGTAATTAAAAAAAAAAAAAATAAAATAAAAACAGTTACCACCAAGAATCGAACCGACACCTTTATGGTTACAGGACAAAAGCTAATCCATCATGCTTCAAACGCATTGGGTACATGTGTCAACTAATCGTGTACAAAACGTGCAACTGTCTTAACATCATTTGTACACTTTTACAATAATAGCCGATTTATTTATTACCAACTATAACATACAGAAATTAACACTAAAAAATAATAAATTATTTCAAAGATACTACTAATCGCTAAGTGGACGAAAAACTAATAATATTTTGAAATTAATTTCATAATTTTTGCGGTTAACGCGAAAAATTTTAGAATTGTATTGTTACCAGATTGTGATAAATTGTCAAAAATTGGATTTCCCTAACGATAAAAAAATCGATTTTGTTGGGATTGATATAGCCTATATTTAAGGTATAGTTGTTCTCGTTAACCCATATAAATTTATAGATAATTGATGTTTTGCATGTCAATTATTGTTTACCTATGCTAATTGCAATTGAAATATCCAAATAGCTAATGAATAAAATAACAGATGTCACAAGAAATATTCTGAAATTTCAATAAAATCTATAAAGTTAAACAACCTTATCACTATAAAGATATACTAAAAGTATGGCAATTCATAGAAATATTAAGATATTTAGAAAACTCTTAGAGATCGAAAATTTTGGTATTCAAATCCTAAAGGCATCAAAAATAACAGAGTTTTTTCAAATAATCCATAGAGCAATTTTATTACATCGATATCAAAGCTTTTTTTTCGAGGGGTGACCCTATACTTTCCATATTAATGAGTCAAACTTTAAAACTTTATATATGTAAAACGGTAGGTGCAGTCATAAAATTTAAACAGCGTATTTATAGTAGTGTAAGGAATTAATACATAAATTTTCAGAAATTTTAATAATAAGTGAATATTGTGAACAGTACTCTGAATGTAGAAATAACACTTGTAAAAGCTTTTTTTTCAAATGCATTGACCCATTTTTTATTACAATATAATGCGTAGAAGCTTCGCTTCTGTCACACGTCTGACGCGCGCATTTCTCCTTTTTTTTCATTTACGACACTATAAGGTACAGGGAAGGGATGTTGTGCGGGTAGTCTTAGGCTTTCTCCCTATTTAGCATCGTCGTTTCATCAGTGTCATTTTTGATTTTGCTCGTACTTCTTACTCTCCTCGAGTAGTGCACTTGTGCTGTGCTGTGTCCTTCTACGCCATGTCGACACATCTAAGCAAGGTCTTGGACGGACTATCGGCCTTCTTACAGCTAAGTCTAGACAGCGCGCGAGGAAGGGGGAACTCAGTTCTCTGTGCCCAGCGGGAGCCACTGTGGTGTACTCCTGGGTGCTACGCTGCGGGAGGGCCTAGCTTGTGCCACGCCAGGATGTCATCACGTAAGTTGCTATTTAATTGCTTTTTCTTAGGTTTCTCTGCTCCCTGTCTTCTCTTTTGATCCATGCCTTTTTCTAGTACTTTTCTTTTTATTAGGTCAAGGACTTGTTTGTTCGTCGTGATGTCCCTTCGATCGGGGGCCAGCTCTACATTGGTAGTCGTTGGGAGTGCGACCCTGCTGTGCCCATCCGTTGTCCGTATCACAGCTGGGTCAGTAAATTATGTAGGATTTTCATTTTCGTATTGTTTTTTTCTCTTTTTTTTTTTTTTTTTTTTTTTTTTTTTTTTTTTTTATATTTTTTTTTTTTTGTTTTTTTTCTGTCCGACTGGGTGGCCTTCTGGGGCGTCGCGTCACCGCTTTTCATGCAATGCTATCTTTATAGTGGAAGCGTCAGTACCCTCAAGGTGCGTTGTCCGTTGGAGGTGACCTTTATGGTCCACTTCCAAGATCAGGACACGCTTGCCCGAGTGCTGTTTGACGGCAAGGTGCTGTGATGTCACTGCTGTGTCCTTGACGTTGGGACCAGTTACACCCTGACAATCAGGTGCATCTGCCACCGCACCTTCCTCGCAATGACGGTCGACGTCGAGTTTGATCGGGTGGACTATGCCCTTGATTCCAGCCTCGTCTTCCAGGTAATACATTTATATTTGTTTGTTTCACTTTTTGGTACACATTTCTCAGTGTTCTCCCTGTTTTAAGGCCTGACCAATGGGCTTATTGAGGTTGAGGAGTAACCCCTCGTTGTTCGAAGCGGGGAGCGAATCATGGCATTCGAGGCATGCTTGCAGCAGCTCCTGGGCCTCCAGTTGAGAAGGGGGCCTGTAGGGCGCCTGCGAGGGGCAGGGACCTCCTTCTACGTTCGAAGGGAATGAGAGTGGAGGAGGACAAAGGAAAGTAATTGTGCCTGCTGATAGAGTGTCGGTGTTCGAGCCCCCAAAAAAATGATATGGTAGTAAAACGGAGAGAAGAAAAAAAAACTAAATGTGGCAAAATTATAAATAAATAAATAAAGATGATTTAACTATTACACCTGATGCTTCCAGCTTTTTTCTTATCTTACCGTCATACTCCTTTTTCCCGTACCTAAATAAATTGTTAAAAATACGAAATTTTTTTTTTTCTAATTATCCAAGATAATTGAACAAATAATTAGGACTTATAACGAACATTTATATGCGTAATTTAACTATCTTGTGGCCAAAACATTATTAAATATCTTGACGCTATGGACTTATCAATAGATACGATGACTGTTAACAAAATCAAATTAAAAATTTTTCACCCCAAAAAAATCCAAATCGTTTTAGTAGTACTACAGCCTAGTAGTACCTGCAGGACAGAATATTGCTAAATCTTTGTCTGCTCTATATAACAACTTTTTATGCTTGTTGAATTTATAAAAAATGTATTTACATTTTAGAGAGTGCCACGCGCGCTACGTATGTGCTTCTCACAGCTTCTTTTGCTAAGGATTTTTCCTACAAAATTATTCCTTTCGTGGCCGTCCGGAGGCCACGAAAAAATAAATGACGAAGCAATGTGTCTTTGTGGTATGTTTGTCTATTCTTCCCGTTTATCGCTGCGCGTACGGTGATCCACCCTCGCTTTTGGCCTACTTTTCGCGGTGCATCCAGGGGCCGCGAGATGTTTGTTTGAAGCTTGGTTTTTCCGTTGCTGGGTCAATCATCCTACATTATTTATTACCATATTTGATAATAGTCAATTAGTCATTTATTCTTCTGGCTGTGTTTTTGGGTGGGGCTTTTAGTATACAAGCTTTCTTTATTTTATATACGGGGAAACTCTTACTTCGTCCCCTCTTCGCAGATATACGTTTTTCTTCCCGTAATCGATGCCCGTTATTTCATGATGGCCCTCGTATTGATTGTCGTATTTACCTTTTGATGGTTCCTTCAATACATATATATATAAATGCCATTTTACGTTCTAAAAAGTATTTTGCACTAAGCTTTTGATTTTAGTGGTATTTCGATCGATATTTTGATTGTTCTTTATTCATTGCGGCTACGGTTCTTATTTCCATTAATGTCGTCAATAGCTCTTATATGTATTTATCCGACGTGTCAGATCGCGGCTTGAAGCTAGACGGTGTTCTTGCTCGCTGGCTAAATACAGTAGGTGTTTATCGCAATGATCATTTTGCTCTACGTACGCTTTTATATATTCCATAAGTCTATGATGCATTCTTCCTATGGCAACGTTTGTTTGGGGGTGGTATGGCGTGCGGCCTATTTTATCAATTTTCAATAGTTTTCCTAGCTCCTTTATGTTTTTATTCAGAAAGAAGGTGCCTTAATCCAACAGTAGGTGCTCCGGATGCCCAAAATATGCTGTATATTTCTGCGTTATGGCTCTTATGGTTTTCTCAACTGTCGCTCTGTTGAGGGGTGCAAGGACGATAAATTTTGTGAGCCAATCTTGCACGTATAGAATATGTGTGTACTGATTTGCTGAGGTTTTTTTAATTGGTCCGTAAAAGTCGAGAGAAATATTTTCAATTTGCCTACTTGGCGTATCTAAAAAATGCATGGCTTGCCTTGTTTCAACTCAGGACAAGTTTTTTCGACTAACAAGATAGGAATCTCAAGACAACTTGTCTTACGTCTAGGCGTATGTTTCTGCAATAGTAGTCTTTTGCAATCCTATAATAAGTCCTATTTACTCCCCTGTGTCCTGTTATTGCCGTTTTGTGGTGTTCCCTGACGATTATAAGCCTTTGGTCTGTTGGTGGGATCACTAGCGTGGGCATAAAGAGTACTTTTACCAATCTAATACCTTTCAATACGTCCACAAAGGTATCGATAAAGTACTCCTATTAAGTTAGATTAGGAATCGCTAGATCTCTAACAATTCTAATCGTTTTAACGCTATTTGCCACTATTGCTTTTTGAAGTGCTTTGATACATTCTGTAATGTTAGATTTGAGCGCTGTTTCTTCAAAATAATATTTTACGACATGTGCATAACCATTACATTATCTGCTTTTATCATCTTAGCTTCCCCTACGTTCCTCTTTTCGCTGTTGATACGCGTCCTATTTATCCATGCTCTTTCGTGCAAAGCGTCTATACCTCTGTATTGGGTACTGTCTTCTATACCGCCATGAAAGCTGTGTTTTCTAGCTACTTAAACGGGTGCCCTTCAACTTTATTTAGTTCTTTAGGGGAAGTGAGTCTTTTTCCTCTTTTAATGCCCATGGTGGCATTTCTGTCGGTAAACGTATCCTGCATACTCTATATTTTTCAAACATCGGCTAGTAAATGGCTCCCTTGCCCTCTGTATTTTCACTTTCGCTGTGCGTTTTGCCAATGCTCGTTCCAATTATTATTTTTCTCGCTTCTATTCCCGCCTTCTTCGAGGTCGCCGTCGTCATGTTTCGCTGGCTGCTTGCCTTCCTTCTCTTGCTCTTAAGTATGACCACTTGTGTGTACCTTAAGTTCGGTCAGTTGCAGTATTGCTCCTGACTTCGTTTTTATATTGCCACCTCGTTAACCCCGATCTATAATGTCGTCTATACTATATCTGCCCTACTTGCTTTTATATTCATCTCGGTAATTTTCGTCGGGCTCGCAGTTCGGTCTGCTACTTGGCTCCTTTCTGTCGGATGATTGTATTAAGGGTGGGTATTGTGCGTTCTTGCCCGCGCCCTCTAGATGTATGTGACAGAACCAGTCATTTTTCGATGACATATATAGTGCGAGTAAAGGTAAGTACTGTTGGTTAATGCGAAGTGTACGCATACATTTTACTTGAATTCTTGCGAATATATGTATATACAATTACCATTTCCATAACTTGTTTGTGATTCAAGTATTTTCTCTATCACCTCTGGTTCTCTATATTTTTGTAACCATTTTGAGTCACGTAAGATTGCCCGTAGCTCGTTGGCAGAGATGTCAAGATGCAATAAAAATATTAGGGTGTAAAACAGGCAGTTTCCGTGTAGGTCGTGCACTAACCCGTTATTCAAGTAAATGAAATGTTTGGCAGAGCACATTTATTAATCTTTCTACATTTTTAATCGTTTTAATACTTTAGCCATCTATCTGGAAGTATAATTGTCTCTGTTGAGATATTTAATTCTACTTCCATTAGGCTCCTGCGTTGTTCTGTTGACCTTTTTTCGCTTACACTATGTGTTGGTTCGTTTTCTTTTTCGATCGTATCGTGTGCTGCTCTTTTAGTTGGCGTAATTTCTTTAGGCTCCTATACGTCGATTCTCATACTCAGTTTACCATGTACGTCATGTTGTTTGATATCAACCATCACTTGTGCCCGTAATTTGTCTGACCTACCCTCTTATAGGTCGTGTATATTTGGCTCTTTTATTGCTTTCATAACTGACGTGGCAGTATGCTTTATTTTTGTAGTTTCTGAAAGTCTTGTGGCTCCGCCTCTTTGATCTTTTTTATCTTCTACCGCTTCCGGGCTCAAAGTTTATGGTGTGTCGCAGTTGGCTATTATAATTTCTTTTAAAGGCTTTGTGGTGTAACTGAGAGCTACATTTTTGTAAGTACAGGCTGTCATGCTGTCTTTTACGTATTTTTCGCAACGTTTCCTTCGACTGTACTACTGCTAGTGTACTCGTTGTTTTTACCCCTGTTGTAAACCCTGGTTCTTATTATGTAACCCAATTTCCCGTCAGTTTGTCCCTACGAAATGACTTCATATCCCGGTGTGATTATGACTGCGGCAGTTTCCTTCCTATCCTCATTGTTTATTTCACGTACTATATCTTTTCTTATACGCCTTTGTGATCTGTCTAAAAATGACGGAGTGGACTGTAAATAATTTTCTTGGTTTGAGGCCGGATACAGAGAGAGAATAAGGAGATAGGCTAGCTTTACAATGGGCAAATAATCATCACGCATCACAAAGCACTTTTCACAAAAGAGAGAAAGCGATTTATTATATAAACCAATTATAGGTAACTAGACATAATGAAATAGAAATTTGCACAATGTGAATTTTATAAAACAGTGTAAGCACAGAACTCAACCATGATAATTTGAGTAAATAATTATTGAACAGATTTAAACGAATCTATGATTAAATTAAACTGAGACGATACGATTATATAGCTCTCCTCCATGAGGAAGTAGAGCGAAAGTATAGCACTACATGCTATGACGAGCGATCGAAGCAGACTGACTGCCACTGCAGCAGTTACAATGTTAAGTTATACAGCGCTCGTTTTGACGTCACAAAGCGTATTAAGACAGGCGCGTATATTTAAATTTGAAGCAATAGCTGGTTTTCGAAAATTCTCCTCGGGTTGATAGCCAGGAGCTCAGCGCAGAGATATCAACAAAATAAGAAATCAAAAATTACAATTTATAAGTTTTTCAAGAAAAACTTCGTTCTACCAGGGTTGATGGAAAACGATGAATAAAGGAGTTTAATATAAAAAAAAAAGATATAAGGTATTTACAACATAAAATTTACTAATTTTTAATTACTGAAATTATTAGTTAAAGAAGATAGACCGCTGTCTACTTACAGATTTTAATAAAATCATATATTTAGTTACAAGTATTTAACGAAACCAAGTGAACAGCTTGTTCACTCATAAATGAAGAACAGTAGCTTCATATAAAAAAGGTAAATTATAAATTACTTACTTACAAATATAATTTACAACTGATAACCCTTTGATTCAAGTTCAGCACCAATTCGTAGCAATATCAACTTATGTATTGGTCTTTTAAAGCTAGAGTTAGCCGTTCACACCTTTACAATTCTAATCAAGGAATCAGGACTCTTAAAAACTTCAACAACTCGTCCTAGAGGCCACTTACCGTGTGATGTGTTCTCGTTTTTGATGATAACAAGATCCCCGACCTCCAACGATCTTTTAGGAAGCCACCATTTAGATCTAGATTGCAATGATGAAATATATTCAGAAGACCATCTTTTCCAAAACGATTGCAAAGTTTGA
>JAPYYV010027682.1:0-10297 GCA_030522625.1 Copidosoma aretas
CCCTCCGGCCCCCTACCCCCCGCAACCCCCGCACTGGCCTCACCCCCCCCCCTTAGGTACTTAGAAAAAATTTCAGATCGTGCAATGTATGTATAGTTGTATGTTCTTCAATGTCTTAAGACATCTCGATCCCTTCTCGCCCCCTCCTTAATTCGCTTGATTTCTTCGTGATTTAACGTAAAAAAATATTTTTTTTTCTCTAAGTAGCTGTATTTCCTAATTATATACAAAGAATAAGTTATTATAAATATATATTTAATATTTTATGATAATTTTCCCACCCCACCTTGTGGTAACCATCTAGGAGCGTTTTTTTAATTATTGGTCCCTAATTCCTTTTAGAAACATCAACACTTTTACCATAAAAAGCAAATTCATATATATATTTCGTAAAAAATTTTTTTATTAATACCATTACATGTAGATTTTAAAATATGTTTTTGTGTTTTGTTTAATTTCCCATATGTATTATCGAACATTCTTTTACACAATTTAACTTCCTCATTATTGTTACTTACATCTAGAATAGTATTCTCTGGAATAGGTGGATTGAAATTTTTACAACCTTTACTATCTAATTTAAACATTTTATTTAAATGTATAAGAGCTTGATTTTCTCTATTTATTTCAGTCTTCTGTAAACTTGCTTTTAAGAATTTTCCAGATTTCATCACCTTCAATATTTTCTGCGAGTAAAAACCATGCGAAAAATTTCCTCAATTGATTTAGTAACATAACAACACTAGCTTCTTCAACAATATTCTAAATTTGTAAATCATGTTCAATTAAACCTATGTTAATTGCTGTTTCTTTAATAGTTGTATATGTTTTACCTTAATATGTTTTTAAATCTTAAAAAGATGTACAACCATGTTATTTATTTAGTATCAACTGCATGTAAAATCTTTATTGGTCTTTCGGAGAAATAACATTCAATCTACCTATTGCAGTATATTTTCTGGAACGTTGCCTTTTCCCCAATTTTTTTATCGTTTTATTAATATTATAATATTCTGGAATATTTACGTATTTTAAATCTTGATCAAACTCATCTATTTTATTTAATTAAAACTATTCTGTGAGTTGTGTTTTGTAATTATTCAAAGATTCAGAAATTTGGTTCTTATCGAAAACTGTATTCTATTCATTTTCAAGATGTACTGGTAAATTTACTACACAGTGACTTCTACCGCAGATAATATATTTTTGTCATCTCTAAGCGGCTTCCATTAGACTTAAATATCGTGCATAGATGTATTGTTTAATTTTATCATAAACTTATCATATGTAGTAATTTTGAATATTGTATAAAAATAATGAAAAACATTTGATCAAAAAATTTTTATCTCCGAATACTTTTGGATTTTGATAAGTATGAATTTTCCAAAAATCTGTTTTTTTTTTAATTTATTATTATTTTTTCGTTTTTTTTTAATTATTTTTTTTCAAAACTTCTTATTTTTATGATCGATTTATCATTATTTACATAATTTTTAACTAATCTTTGAGTGTATTTATTTAATCATTTTCTATCTATATCGATTTCGCAATTATTGTAGTCCAAAATATTCTAATGACAAGAAACTATATTACCGCATAACAATAATATGAAGTTCTTGTCACTAATCGGATTGCCAAAAATATGATATGTATTTTGTTGAATGACCTTTAGATAAATGTCATAAATATGGAGAAAACTTTTAATTTCTATTTCAGTACCGTAATTACTATTTTTGCTCATGTAATTATAATAATCTGAACTATTTTTAATTGATTCATAATAATAATTTCCAAAGACAAAATAATTAAAGTCATTCCAATTACCAACAACATTTTGCACGATTTCTAAACGAATTTTGTATATAATCATTTTCATTACCATTTAAAATGTATAAGAAACATCTGAATAAACAGTAACTATCTCCTATTATATTAACTTTAGCCATGTACATTGTAATTTCATATTATTTCGAAAAATATTTATATACGTTATGAAAGTATATATTCTTAAAAAAAAAAGCATTTTTAAATTGATATCTATTGCATTTTCTTCAAACAATTTATCATTCCAAAACATAAGTTCTAGTTTATTTTTCTTTATTTGAATTTAAAAATCCAGATGTATATACGTATAAAAGATAAAACTTTATAAAAATATTATTGTACGGATCTTACATTGCCTGATTATGCTACTGTCAACCTCTGTCAATCACTGGTTAAGTCTGAGATCTCTACTAAGAAGGACTTGTGAAAATGACATTATACAGAAACGCTCTAAAAGATTTTACAGCTATGAGTTCGGTCGGAGGTTATCGGCCAGAATAAAGTGAAGCTGTCATTAGCTCTGGATAAACATACTGACCCATATTAGGGGTTAACATGCAAAGTGCGCAGGGGGACAAAGCCCCACTAGTATATATATAGATATATATTATACATTTTTTATATGTAGTGTAAATTATAAATTTTTCAGATATTTTAATCTTAATTGGTATCAAATGGAAAATTCTGTATAACTATAAAGGAAAAGCAAGATATTAATAAACTATGTAAACAGAAACTTTTTCGGCTTATCTGCCCGATTGTTGTAATAATGTATGATTATACTATCTACGTTTTCCTGAAACACAATTGACTACTGCTTAAACTCCGAATTACCAAATAAATTATTAATTAATAAATAGTTTGAGCGGGCAATTCTATGAGGTTGTTTAGTCTTATGTGCCTGGTTCTTATTTTATTTTGATTTTGTATTTAGCTGAATCTTACAGGTCTTTCCGTATGTGTTTAATCAGCGTTATAACTGACGTTAACGTTTTTTTTTCCTGCGTCAGAAGAGCCAACTTAGTTATTTTTGACGTAGTAGTAGATCATTGTATAAGGACAAATTTTTTTTTTCTCAGATATAGAGATCAGCTGACATAAAATTTGAATATTTTTATATGTTGTCAGAAGCATGTGCTATCCAGCCAACCTTGTCCATTTACATTATAATTGAAAGTATAATACATCTCCACAGTAAGTACAATACACAGAATTATATTGCTAATGATATTTTGTATTAAAAAGATATTTCATGCGATTAGGAAATCTTAGCTTATAACTGTTAAGATATTATTTTCTAGATTTCAGCACAATTATGGTTTGCACACACTTGTTTTTTTTTTGCATTATGTGCATGAATCGGTTGCTCTGCACGATTCCTGCAATTGGGTGTTAATATGGTACAATACAGGGTATTATTCCATGTACTTTCTTCCGAATCCCAATATACTTCTCTGCTTATATTTTAAGTAAATAAATGATCTGTTAATAGACAGTGTAAGCGGGCAAGTACATTTGGTTTTTTGGTTGTAGGCGTTATATTTTACATTTGTTTCGTATAGCGCTCAAGTGTACGGGTGTTCCGTTATCTGTTACATCAGTTGTATTACTTATGGTCACGTTTTATTGTTGTGCCTCTGTCCATTAGCCAAATAAGACGTGCGGGTAAAACAGAAAATCCCGAATGGCTTTGAATGAGTGGCTTCAGCTGCAATCGGTTGTTTTTGGCAATGTTTGACGATGTTGGAGGGCTTGGGTGAAAGAATTCGTCTGTAATTGAAATAATTCGTCTGTTTTCGGGAGACTTCGGATAGAATCTGTCGTTCGGGTGACGTCGGACATCTTCGGCTATGGTTAAAATGCGGGGTAGCAGAGGGGTGATATATAAGACTCAAATAAATTCTAAATCTTTGTTAGCGGATTGTTAGGTGAGTAAGGGATAACCTAACGAAAACAGGGGGTATGAGGGGTGTGGGGAATAGAGATGGGCGTGGTGGTTCAGAGTTACTATAGAAAATCATCAAAAATTCGCATATTTTTACCTTTTTTTTTACCTTACTTTTTATCATGTAAAAAACGCGCAGGGGGCTTAAAGAGGGGGCTATTACTTACGACCCACACGAACTAACTATAGAATATAGGAAGATATCTATGTACATTATAGATCAATATCTTGGTAGCGAGATCTACTTTTTTCTACCCTCATGTTTTTTTAGTGTACATTTGTTGATATACTGTAAATCTTAAAACATGTAGAAGGGAGATATCGAAACGAAGCCAAATTATTCATTCATATGCATGAACTTATAATAAAGTTGTGTGTGTTAGTATTGTAGAATAGGTTATAAGGTGATGGAGGGGAGCTGAGGGGTGGTCAGGGGGAGATTGAGGGGGAGCTGTGGGAAGCCGGGGGAGCTGAGGGGCAGCTGAGGGGTGGCGGGGGGAATCTAATCCAAAAAAAATAGGGTTAAAGGCACGTAATAATGAACGAATAAATACTTGATTTGACGGGGAACTGTAGGGAGCGGGGGGGGGGGGGGGCGGGGAAGGAAATTGGGTACCAAAACAAAAAGAGGGCGGAGGAGCAATACAACGCAGTGGTTGAGTACTGGTTTTGACTTGATTTTTAGGTACCTTCATCTGGATATGACACTTTTGTCCTGTTTTGACACTAAGGCTGCGATTACATGGAGCGAGAATAGCGCAGCACGGCAAGCCAGTAACAAAATTTCAGCTAATCACAGCGTTTACAGATTGCAGCTGCGGCAAAGCAGAGTGGGCCTAGTTCACATGTAGCACGTCACGGGAACGTCACTGCACTTGGGTACGTAAGAGCCAGAGAGAGATCCGAGCTTTGGATCTCCCTCTTGCTCCCATGTGTGTAGTGGCAGTGACGCGCGTCTTTTTGCTGCATGTAAACGGGGCCTACAATTTTTGACGTTGTGCGAGAGTGGGACTGTGGCTCGACATCTCCCGTCAGCAACTAAATATAACCTAAACGTTTACACAAAATGATTGGCTTACATAAAACAAAGCCGATGGACCCTTATAATAAGTTAAATTTGAAGCACGGTATCATGAAGTTGTTTTTCTTATATCTAATTATTAAAAAATGAATCATGACAAAGAGGAGTATGTCGGTCAGGCCTCTTTTTATAGAAGCCCAAAGAAAACTCCAAGGTGACAGCAAGAATTTAGTACAAATTTTTTAAATAATTAGATACAAGAAATACCACTTTATGATACCGTGCTTTAATTTTGTGCTTCCTATAGGTTATCATCGGCTTTAACTTATGTAAGCAAATAATTTTGTGCGATCTTTAAGGTTGTATTAACTTGCTGACGAGATGTGTCGAGCCACAGTCCCGCTCTCGCGCAACTTCAAAAATTTTGGGCCCAGCTCACATGCAGCAAAAATACGTGCGTCACTACCACTACACATGTGGGAGCAAGAGAGAGGGATCTAAAGCTCAGTTCTCTCTCTCGCTCTCACGTACTAAAGTGCAGTGACGTTCCCGTGACGTGCTGCATGTTATCTGGACCCACTCTGCTTTGCTGCGACTGCAAACTGCAAACGCTGTGATGGGCTGAAATTTTGCTACTGGTTTGCCGTGCTGCGCTATTCCCGCTCCATGTAATCGCAGCCTAAGTGTCCTGTTTTGACACTAAGTGTCATAACCGGAGGTTCTCGGTTACCGGACATGACACTAAGGTATACCATAACCGTTATGACACTTTATATACCACTTATCGGTTATGCCATTATTATAAGCTGCTATAGGATGTCTTCTACAATCATCGCCAGTAATCATAGTAGAGTAAGGCCCTACTTCAAGGTCGATAAGCAGACTCCTTATATTTTACTGATTATTTACTTCAAAATCTGGCTAGTGAAATAACAGACGACGTTGATTTCGTGTGGATTTCAGCACATTAACAATGCTGTCTGTAGTTTTTACTGGCCAGAATGCGAAATACATCACGAATAGAATAGAGGGAGTTTGTTTATCGACCGTAAGGTAAGGTAGAATTCAACCCCACTTAGTTACTAGAAACGATTGTAGAAAACAGCCTATAGCAGCTCATATTATTGTCATAACCAGTAAGTGGTACAGAAAATGTCACAATGGTAATGTTACCCCTTAGTGTAGCCACTACGAGGGTCTTACTGAACTACTTACCTTTTACGGCATTGCATTTCCAAACAATTTTTACAACGATTCCAATGCAAAAAAGTTTTTTTTTTCAACATTGCATACTAACATTTTTAGATAATCTTTGTGGCTTAAAAAAATTGACTGATATTTCTCACACATCTTATTTAGTATGATTGCAAATTCATTTGAATAGATATAAGGGGTGAATGGAGGGCATACATGTTTTAAAGCTAACGTACAGAATGCATCATTTTATGGTATAAATATAAATATCGATATATTTGGCGATATTATTGGCGTCTCTGTTCTTTGGCACCAACAATCTTTTGAAAGTCGTCGGACTCCTTCCCCATACAATAAAATTATCTGCCCAGTGTCGAAACCATAAGTATGACAAGTAAAAAAATAAATATGTGCAGATACTTTTAACGCTTACAATACAAGATGTTGCACATGATACATCAATAAAATCATTAAAAAAAAAACAAAAAAGCAATGTATTCTAACTGTCTTTACGAGCAGAAAGAAATTCTATAGTACAATTTGCCTATAAATAATAAAAAATATCTGTATGAAAACTCGTCTCTATGAACTTCTGTGTAATTCCGTGTGATCAGCGTTATAAGTAGCTCCGAAAATCCTATGTATACTAAACAGACTTTCAATTGAGTAAATTAGAAAATAATCTCATCTTGTAACAGTAAGCATAAAGTATGTAACTAATGAAGTTGAATACGAAAAACTGAAAAATTCAGTAGCATAACAGATTTTATTCGTTTACTACTATGATTGGTTTATTGAAATATCGCGCTTAAAATCTGCTAGAATGTAACTTTGTGCATTTCTAAAACTATTACATATACTACCGGTATTTATAAATAAAACATATAACATACATCAAAATATCATATAAAAAAAGCCAATAAAAACTAATGTTGCAATTTTCTTCATGCACCAAGACGAGGAATAGGTCTACATAATATTTTTCAGTAACCTAACACTGCGTATATATTTTTCAATAAAATGCCATCGTATGACTTGCTTGAATATGATTAGATAACTGTAAATAAATAATTAACGATCAACTTTGGTGGATTCCTTGGTGTTGTAAGCGTTTGAAGTAGCTTTTATTATCCTATGTTAACTAAACCAACGTACGGTTTTGACACTTATCCCATAATCTTATAAACAAGTGGTAAACAGTAGGTATAAAAATTATACTGCTGATTCATGGAATATCTTTAAAAAATAAAATTGTAAGATATCTACCTTACTAAATACTATAATTAGGTGATACCAATGAACTGTTTAATATCTCTGAAAAATTACTTAATTATTAAATGAAAAATTTATCAAAATACATTTTATAATACTGATGTGATTGTTCCACCTTTTTAAACACAGATAATTCATATCACTTTAACAGCTATTCCATTTTCTAACTTATTCTAAAACTTCGCTAATATAAGATTTTAAAGGTAAACGATTAACTCCAATGCAATACTTTTTGTTATATGCTCGGAACTTAGCTCTAAATATCATATTTTCACTGGACGGACATACGATTCTGACACTTGACAAATAATAAATGTATAGAGGGTAGGAGATCCAAGACCTTTAACCGTTATAGGGTTCCTTGAAAAATAAAATTTTAGCAAATCAGAGCTTTCCATACATCAATATCTATCGATTTGAACCACCACGAACTTACGGCTTACTCCTCTGACGGTGACTGAACTGAATTTGCTAGGTCACCATCAACTGTATTATGGAATATTTATTCTTCAATTCTCTTTTAAAAAAGGATCAAGATTAATAACAATTATTGGCCACACTTCTTCTTTTTAAAAATATTATTGCAGTTTCCAAAAGGAATTACTTATTTTGATGTACAATCATGCAACAATTATCCAAGCACATTCAAGCATGGGAAATAATTAGTAGAGATCTGACTACTAATTTAAAAGTTTATTGAATTTTTCAAAAGTTGATTAATATAGGATTTTACTTGTTTTAAATAAAATTTTTGGAAATCATTTTTTCTCTTCCACATTAAAGATTTCTTAACATGTTTTAAATAGTTATATTTACAATTAAGTTGTAAATGGATCACATTACCAATTTAGATTTGTGAATTATTACGCTGAGTTTTCAAACATTTCGTATCGTCTAGTAAAAAATTTAAATTATATTATAGAATCTTCAACTTATTCCTAGAAAGCATATAAATGTTTTTAAATTAAAAGTTTGTTTTCATTTTTCATTTGTGAATGTCTTCATATAAGAATATTCCAATAATAGATATATTACATTTTAAATTTCAGTGTTCTTGAAGATGACGTTGTCGCTTGATATCAATTTCTCTTTGTTAACTTCGCAATCCAAAAAGTATACACCGGCGAAATTATACAGGTATAGATGCATTAAATACTGTTATTTTGATGGTGAAAATACTGCAACCACAGTAAGGTGTACAAGATTAAGGTAGTTTGCATAGTTTACTTTTCAAGCTGATATGTGGCTCTCATGCGCCACTTCATTTTTCGCTATCGTATTATCGTCAAGAAAAATTGTACAGTAAATTTTTTCCAAACTCTTAGCACAATATATTATACTCCTGGAATAACAAATTAAAACTTATGCTTTATTGTCTAGACACAAATGCAATATACGCTTGTATGGTTTTTTTTTTTTTTAATATTTTGATGTAAAGAGAAAATAATGATAAATTTTGGTGATAAAGTCTGTAATTTTGAAAGAGATAAATTTGTTTTGAAGTTATTTTTCACGAGATTCCACACAGTTTACTGTAATCAAGCAATGGGAGCATTAAATAACTTGAATATGTCATGCTATTATGTTTTACAGATTTTGTATCAGCCAGCAGTTTGATTTTTAAAGTTAATAATTGCTGCTTCCAAACACGATCATCTGACGTGTTATAACTGTAAGTCCGTCCAGTAAACATAGAACATTTAAAGCAACTCATAACGCTTATAGCACTAAGTCTCCACCGAAGTTGATCATAATATATTTATGAACAGCTACCAGATCATTTTCCAGCAAATTATACGTTTAAGTTATTATGTACAATATATGCACTCTATTGCAAGACAAAATAAATAGATGTAAATTAATTTTCCCTTTTAGAGCGTAAGGACATTTAAAATGTTTGCGCTTACTTTTTTTTTATTTGAAAAAACTAAAAAAGCTATGTATTTTAATTGTCTTTACGGGCAGAAAAAAGATTAGTCTGTATTTAGATTTCTACACTTATAATACAATATATTTGATGTTTAATAAACTTTTATAGTATAATTTGCCTGAAAGTAATCAGAAAGCTGTAATGTAATAGTTAGATTACGATCAACTCTAACGCAATATCGCACTTGTAAGCATAATAACACGCTATAAATACATTTTGTTTAATTGTCCGGTGTGTGGTTGTGACACTTACATACATATATTATTTTAAACAGCAAAAGTAAGGTTTTTAAATCTCACTGCTGATTTATGTAAAAAGTATGAAATACAAATATAAAAGAAAACGGTTTGAATCGAAGAAACAACGATTCTAATCATCAATAAATATTTCGAGCAAAATGAGATTTTAAACCAGTTTCGATAATTAAATATTTCTCACTACAAAATATTTGATACTTATCAAATTTTTTTTACAGTATTAATTAATTGTCTTTATGGGCGATAATAATAAGGGTAAATCTACATTTAGGATGATAGTCTCGTTAAACTGTGTATCGATCGTTTTACATAATTATATATGAGTAATATGCTTAGCAATAATAAAGTGAAATAGATAATACATTCCGACTAACTTTTGTGCCTTAGTTCCGTATACAAGCTTTATTTGTATATCCAAATATGTTTACAATACAGACTAAGGGTTTTGACATTTATATATGGGTCAAAACGCGTCAACCGGATCAGTGCTACGGCCAAAATTTGGGAGCACCTCCAGAGATGGTTTTGGACTTAAAATTTTAGTTTTTTTATGAGCTTTATGATGTCATGTGGCTCCATGCCCGAATTTGGGATGAATGACCCAATATGGCGGTCGGAAGCCGGAAAAAAACCAAGTTTCTAGCAAAAAAAGGTTACAAGAAAAAAAATTCGAGACAGGTCAGGTTGTTTTTCAGCTTAAATTGTAGCTGTGAGACACCCCTACAATCTTTGTATGGTAGATTGTCAAAATCCAGCATGGCGGATCCAATATGGTGGCAAGAAATCCAATATGGTGTCCAAATTATTAAATTTCGATTGATCTCCACCAAACTTGGTATATGGGGGTTTTATGG
>JAPYYV010027684.1:0-10788 GCA_030522625.1 Copidosoma aretas
TGTTGTTTGTTTTTTGTTTTTTTTATTCGCCGTCGGTGCATTTACGGCGTGACGATTGCAGGGAACAGAGTTATTTTCGCGCATGTGGCTCGGATCGGGTTTTTCAAGCTCTGTGGGTATATATAGCTGTGGAAACTCGTGGCTGATTTTCGTTGGTAAAAAAAAAAGTGGACGGTTTTGAAAGGCTTTTTTAAAAAGTTGTTTGAAACGCACATGAATCTGGTCATTGGTACAGTTGGCTTAAGTTTTCTCTCTCGACTCTCATGCGCGCAAGGTTTGCATGTTACTACCAAAAAATTATCGAACGGAAAAAGACTGGAAACCAATAAGACCGTATGGCTAACTATTTTGCACTGCAATATACGAATGGAATATCAGGCTTGGATCAGCAACCCATGGGGAAAAATAAAGTACGTGAGTCAAGCAATAGTATTCAATTATACGTTCTTACATTTAAATCAATAACGTATGTGAGCTCGACTCCCTATTGCTTCGTTTTTACACTTTGAGACAGAATTGAAATAGCGATTCGAATGTCCAGTATATCTGGCATACGAGTCCATCTCTCTGTCATCCGACCCGTATACGGACGGACGATTTTTCACGAAAACAAACTATTGACATGTTGTATTCACTTCTCATACTCGAATAGACTAATCAAAGGGGAACAATACAATATTCACAAATCATAGCTTATTCGGATATTTTTCTTCAACCATACGTATACAACTAATTACCTGTACATCTCGAAAAGTAAAAAAAAAAAAAAAACTGCTCCAACTTCAACCTCAACAATCCCGTGCCTCTTTCCACGCCAATTTTGCTTCTTTCCGACCCGCATCGCGGCAATCAGCGCGGGACGAGACGTAGTTTTCATCAAGAGAAACGACCAGCCCCGCGGTACCGCAACGCTCGGTCGTTCATTTCAATTACAGCCGAAGTTTCATTGTCCCGATTGTTGGTCCTCCCCTGATTCGACGGGACGTCTTCGGGGTTGCAACATGTGCAACATCGCCTCGCACGAAGAACTACTTCATATACTATACCAAGTATGTATACAACGAATCTTCGGCGTTGACCTACATTTTCGCGGTTCTTATATACGTACACTTATGTATACAACCCACTATTCGCCGGCGCGTTTTTCACTTCGGATGTAAGTAAGTACGTTTCAAAACAGTCTTCCAATCCCTCGCTCGTTAGTCGGAATCTTTCGTGAAATCTAGCCTGGCTCTCCGCGCGTGTGTATAGCAGTACATGTTGCCTCTGTTGCAAAATTTATTGCCGCTCCGCACACATGGACGCAACACAACACCGACGACGCAACCGCCGCGGCCGATCTAATTGTATTCAATTGTGTTTTGGCCTATCGGTTTATTCTCAGATTCTGCGCGGGCCGTTGTATACACGGTCCAAGAGTACTGCAGCTCTCGCTCGCGGTGCGATTGTTGTACGCGCGGTGGCGCAAATTCGCGTAGCGTCGACGAGGCGGAGAGGGCAGTTTATAGAACGCTTATATTATACGAGTAGACGTTTTCTCCCCCCGGTTTATTATTGTAACGATAATAATAATAATAATAATAATAATAATAATCATCCTATACCTGATGCGCATAATGCACGGGAGATCGAGCTTTATATAAACGCGTCGCGGCTACCTACGCGCACGTAATGATATGCCTCCGAAAATTTCGAGCTTCGCGTGCAATTAAGCGACAATGGAGTAACAGAGAAAAAGAGAGGGAGGCCCCCTCGCGACGCCCATGCGGTCGCGCGCGAGCAGTGTGTGTATAAACCACGAGCCCCCCTTACCCCCCTGCCCGTTTATGTAAGTGCAATTTGAGCCAAGTCGCACGTAAACGTAACAGACATTGCCAGAACGTATTTATCTAATCTTGGAGCGAGCGCGCGCGCGCGTTTAAGAGCCGGCTGTACGTGGTGTATACTTGTATACATCGCAGCGCTCGTTTGCCCCTGGTAGTGGTGGTATATATAGACATGGGTATGCCTAATACGCGCGAGTGTGCGTGTTCGTTGCATCACTGAAAACTATAACGCTACTGGCCTAATGAGATTAACGACGCCTCGTTTGTGATTGCGATGTACCTATTATCCGTCACTTTTTTTTCCCCTGCTCCTTTGTCTTGTTTTTTTTTTTTTTTTTTTTTTTTTTTTTTCGTGTAATGTACACTTTTTTTTGTTCCGTATATGTAGATTGGCTGGTCGATGATGACAAATACCTATGCATAGCTGCTGCGGCTTTTATGTTCAATCATATTTGCTCTGCGCGGGTGGCTATCATTTAACGTTCACTGGTCGGTACCCTATAGGTATATGCATAGCACACCCACGGGCACTGATATATACTAACGTAGCAAACACTGTGGTCTATTTGTCGAATCAAATTTTCTACCGGCGCTATCCTCGTCCACTCTCGAGTGGTGCAGTGATATCCGTTATCATTCGTTCGAAAGTAATCGAAAGTGTGGCTGAAAAGATTGAACAAAGAAAATTCCTTTTTTCGAAGCAGTATAAATGGAATATAATGTGCCGCCCATTTTTGAACATTATTTTTTTCAAAAATGATTATACGATGCAACTTTTTTTTTCTCAAAATCGATCGCATCTCGTATTCGATCTGCGCAGGAGCCTTGGAATAATCAACTTGAATCAATGCAGCCATTATATAACTCAAATTTCGATCGATTTAAAAGAGAGAAGGAGCCAATTGCTCAAGAAAAATTCCTTCTTAGAATGTGTATATTGTAAAATCAGTTACAGGTCAAAAGAAAATTAAAACCTTTTATACCAAGCTTGGGAGAAACAACTGTTTAGGATAATATCGCTCCACCTTTGCTCAGTTGTAACACCTTCACCCTTCAGCGGCTACATGTGCACAATATATAGGTGTGGATAAATAGTCGAGGGTTTGGAGTCACAAGTTCACTTCCCTCCTGTTCAATTTGCGATGAATTTTAATCGTCAGTCACCAAAAACTAAAAACTTCCCGATTCACATAGTTTACGTAAGTCATCGCATGACCGAAGAGCGCACACGTTCGATTGAGCATCATGAATATTTCATCGGTTCGTTTATTTTTCTCATATAATTAACGCCTGATGCGATATCCTCATCTCTCCAATCGGATTATCGGTCGGTTCGGAGACAAAAAAAAAATGGTTCAATTTTATCGTCGATGAACTGATTTTTTCGTCGTATTCATGCACATGCGCGCATATTATACCCGCGTTACGTAAGCCCTGCTCGCCACGATTGACATTTGTTTGAATTCCAAATCCCGCATGAATCAGCCACTTGTCCGAGACAAACATTTTTTTTCTTCTTCGCACCGGTGCGAGCTTCTGCATCTATAATAATAATTTTAACCTATTTGCGCTCGCCCAAAGCTCTCCTTCCTCGTAGCTGCAGATGCGACGACGATAATGACGATGTTTACAAAGCGCAGCTCGCAACGACTGCAAAACAATGATGCGTATAATGCGCGCGTCCTTCGTGCTGGGAATCGTTAAACGCTTTTACGCGTATAGTTTATATAATATGCTCAAGTTTTGCGAATTTGAGAAGCTTCTTGTGCGCTGCGTCTTTTTGTTCGTGGAAAAAAAACGTCCATCATTTTTTCGTTAAATTTCACGATTTTACGTGCTAATATTTTTTCTGCAGTAAAAAAAAAAATTTATGAACGACGACCAACTATTTTCATCATAACCTACGCTATGAAAATTTTTTTATTACTGCAGTTGCACACATCAGTTATAATCATTTCGATGCCCTTTCAGTAGAGTGTGTTTGGGAGAAAAACTCGTGTCTCGGACTCTTCTGTCATCATTTATTCAAGAAAAATCTTATCCTGAGGGTATATCATTCCACCGACTGAGCCATAGCAGCCGGCGAGTAGTAAAAAAACAGTTAATGCTATGACTGATCAACAAAACCACACGTGAAATATGGCCGAAATCGCAGAGATCGATCGAACAAATGCACATTGTTTATTTTAATCCGATGAACTCACGCCTCATCGTAATAACGATTATCCGCGTATATCCTTCGAATCGCATCTCGACAGTCCAATCAAGCGCGCCCAAGCATCAGAGATCATCAAAACATCCTCCCTCCTCGTTTTCCAGATTTTTTGCTCTCTCGCGCACTCGCGCCATTCCAGGACCCGAAGATCGGTATCTCGCCAGTCCCGGACGATCCACGGTCTCGGGATTCCCAAAAAAAAAAAAATCCAACCGGACTGCCTCCACCATCCGCTTACTGTAATAAGCCACCATCAACAACAACAACAACAACAGCAACAAGCAAAAAGAGGGGACTCGTCCGCGCAAAAACGCCCACGAAAACCCCAACAATATCCTCCGCGCGCTCGTCCCGCCGACGCCTCGCAAATCCAACCCAACGTGATGCACGCTCATCCGAGCGCTCCCTCGGGTTCGATGCAGCGTCATGCAGCTTATGGGCCGTTGTTCCGTGCCGGGCAGGTGTGTATAGCACCCAACACACACACACACACGCGCGTAAAAGACCGCGGAGGAAGCAGCGAAGAAGCGAACAAAGAGGGAGAGGGAGACTTGGCGCGCGCTTTGTACAAGAGAGAAAGAGAGAGAGAGAGAGAGACTGGCCGTGAACTTAGCGCGGCGCACCGACCGAACGCGCTGCAGCTGCCGCTCCGTCCGCTCCTCCTCGCGTATATAAGTGTGCGGGCACCCGTATATGTACCCGCAAGCATACGCCCCGGCGAGTTTGCGGAACAGGGCGAGAGGATGCGCGGCTATTATCGCAGCGTGTCGGGAGGAGGGGGAGAAAGAACGAAGGGGGGCGCGGAGTTGCAGGAACGAGCGCATTATACGTACGGGAGGACAAAGGATCGCCCGGAGAGCCGTTCTTCTTCTCCCCGTTTCTTACGCTCCGCTCGATCCTTGGCCTGCGCCGCTTGGTTTTCTTGCGTACGCTTTCGGCCAGAAACGGGCTCCCGCGGTCGCTTTGTCTCCCCTTTTTCGACCACTGCTGCTGCAGACCTGATTGCGATCCCCGTACTACCGGGGGGGGGGGGGGGGGGGCGTCTACTCTGGCTCGCTCTGGCCCGCGATGCTCAACCGCGTTTTTTCGGCATCGGTAGAAATATGCCCGACGCATCAGCCCTCTGTTGATTAAGAAGCCCCTTGGGTTTCCCATTAGCGCGGACGACCGGTATCCCAACGATGAGGACCTCCTCCTCCTCTGCTCGCGGTTGGATCGTAGGTACGCACATACCACCCTAAGCTGTGGCCTGCACCGCGCCACGGCTATTAATGGTATCGCCAGGTGGTTATCCGCGCGATTTCTCGTGAGACGTGCGTATACCTATGTATAGGCCGCGTGCATCGACCTGTACCGCGGTACAATCGAACGTTGCGTCGCGCGAGCTACACAGCTGCGGGACAAGCGGGATCTGTATCGTGTAAGGACCCATCGAACGATCCCAATCGTACGAGTCGACTCACTACGGACGCGCGTTTTCTCCGCCCCTCCTCCGAACGCGGGTGCGAGGCCCGAAGTACAAGTGTATTCAAAGCCACGAACTAGCCGCGGACGCGCCGCGAGTCGTGGCGCTGCGGATGAAACGATCCCGGCGTTCCTCGGCGCGTGTAAATATAATACCTATCCGCGGCCTCCGTACGCGATTAATCAAGTTTTCTCGGCGCTCACCGTACGCGTATTTCACCCGGACGGACGACGCTCGATTCGCAAAAACGCCTCTCCGAAAATACTTTCCCTCCAATCCTGTGGGCCACGATGGTAATGATGCACAAATTCTGTGGACGCAAGATCCAGCCGTCGCCGATAGAAAACGAGACCCACCGGATCGCGGCAGAGCTCCAACGTACCGATGCGACGGGCGCGCGAGTGCAGCTGCGAGGGGGGGGGGGGGGGGGGGGGGGGGGGGGGGCGGCCGCGCGGGGCGAGACTGGCGTCTCTCGAGGAAGCGGCAGCAGCAGAAAGAAAGAAAGAAAGAAGGCGGTGGAGCCGAGAGCGGCGATACGCGCGATAATGCGCGAGCGGCGCACACCTGACCTTGGGACTCTGGCGGGAGCGGAGGAGAGGAGTTCGACGACCTCCCGGCTGGCAGGCAAGGTCGCTCTCCACCGTCGCTGCCGCTGCTGCCGCGATTGTGCATTCCTCGGCGAGAGCCGAGGGGCTCTTTCGTTTTGCAGCTGCTGCTGCGGCCGGATGGTTTGGCTTGGTATACATACAACTCGTATGGTACAGCGGGGTGTGTGCAATACGGCGCGAGAGTCCGATGAGCCGGGGGTATGTGCTTGTATACACATTTGCATCGAGGCCTCTCTCTCTCTCTCTCTGAGTGGTTTTGTTGCACCGAGAGTAAGTCTATGCAAGTGGCTCGTATACAAACTGCGTTCTTTTGTATCCTTCTTTTTCGTTGAAAACAGCAAAAAAAGACCGGCGGTCACGCCAGCTGGCGACGCCGCGATTATAGTACACCCGGGGGAGTTCAAGGTTGTCGAGGTGCGTTGGCCTTTTCGTTGCTGTTTTTTGTTCTTTTCCTCTTGGCTCTGTAAAAAAAATGGCCAGCCGATCGCCGGTGTGCATGAAACAGCAATGACGATTCGTTCGGGCCGCCCTGCGCGAATTTGAATATCAGAGACGCCGGACGGTGCGAACGATGTCGAACAAACGAATAGAGAGAGGCTGCGTGCGGTGGTGCAATCCGCGCAAACTGCAACTACCTCGATGACCCCGGGAACTTCAGAGATCCCCTGGTCGTGTGCGGCGGAATTCGGTGTCAAGATCGCCGCGGGGAGAAAGGAGGAGGAGCAGAGGTACATGTATTTTTCGCGATCGTCTGGGAATCCGGAGGTGGTGCTGCTGTTGCAGCGGAGGGTTCGGAGCCCGTATGGTGCGAGGGACACGATTCGGCGCGCTCCGTTCTCCTGTACATGTGCCTGCGGAATAATCGGCGGCTCCGTGCTAACGCGGGTTAGATTTATTCGCGGGCTGTAGGGGGCGATGGGGTTGGGCAACGGCGCGAGCGCTGATTTGCGGCCGCGTGCATGTAATTGAGACGATTCGCGGGTGGGAGTTGTATGGTGCCTTTTTTTTGCTCCTGTTGGTCCTGGCGTGGAATCAGTCGTGGTGGGAGAAAACATTTTTGAGCGGGAGCAGGCCGAGTCAATTTCATGACAAACCGTAAATGTTTTGTCCCTGGTCTCGGTTGAAAAAGAGAAGAATTTAGTACCATCGATTCATTCGTATACGACCAATTACTTTGTATTCCCAACAGCTGGGCATGTATGGAAATTAAAAATTTCAAAAACATGTCTTCCATATTGCAAGGGACCAAGCAAAGTTTTTTCACGGAATCGCTCGTGTGCGTGAATACCTTGCACCCTATCGCGCCCTGCGGATTATATACGATTCGATTCATTTGTCCGCGTCCAATCGCGTACGCGATTTTTCATTCCATCGAGAAATGAGTGACAGGAAGAATGACAAAGTCGCGGTCGATTTCTTTCACGCGAAGAAGAAAAATAAAAGCGAAAGTCAACGCAAAGTCGCAGGGAGGCGCCGAGAGTTTATTTACCCCGAATCTGCGAGTGTGCAAAAGCGTGTTTTAAAAACCCACTTTTTTTTCATGCTTCCATTCCGATATTATCATCGATGATGCTCGTTATTACATATAGCACGCGCAAAGAGAAAAACATCGTTTTCCTCGTAAAGATTTAGAGCCCGGCTTTCGGGTGAGATTCAAAGTGACAGATTCTCCCCCCATCATCTCGCAGATAAGATATTACACAAATTAACGCGTTTTATTGCGCGCCTGTACATTGCCCATCGCACCTCGTAAACAAAATCGCTCGGCATTCTCCTTCCTATACACACGCACACGAAAATAAATAACGACTATCGGCTCGTTCTATACTCATCCGTTCCTCCTTGAACTTTGAATTATCTTTCAATGTCAGATATACAATACACACGAAAATATCACGCACGTAATACGCTTGCGCGCGCGAAAACATCGCGGGATGATAAAAAAAAAAACAAAACAAGCTTCGCGCAAAAACACGTCGTCGACGACACCACGCGTATACAGAACCGCTCGATATTTTCGTCCCCTCGTATACCTATTCTATAGCTGACGCGACAACCGGCTCGTAAATACACACATGAAAAAAGGGTATACGGGGGGGGCATTAAAAATTCATCATACCTCCTCCTTATCGCGCGCTCGCAGCTACTACCGGCTTCCGATGAAGAGTCATATCAGCTCCCGGCCGTCCCGCGGCTCCGCAACAACGTCCGACCTCACATACATACACGCGCGGGTGTCAACAGCGTCCCTCGTCGTCGTCGTTGTCTCGGCGCGACGCCTGACTCATCGTCGCCCGCGCGCTAAGATCCGTTAAAACTGCCGACGCGCGAATTTACCCGCCGCCCGGCTGACTAATTGGCCACCCGTCCCGAGGGGGACAAAAATTTGCGTCCGACTATTTTTTCCCCCTTCGACGCGATCCACGCGCCGAGCTTGCGCCGCGAGCGGAGCTTTTACGTAACCGCGCGACGGATATTGGTGCATATACGACGGCGAGGGGGGGCTGTGATGGTACAAGTATACGCTGCAGAGCGACTATTGCGATTGATGAAACAATCGACTCGTCGCCGTCGTCGTGTTGTAGTACGGTCCGTTTTATAAATAAAGCGTATCGCTCCCCGATAAGAGTCCCCGCCTCGCGCTCTTCGCGCATACAGACGCGCACCAACGCGTCAAACGAGAGCTTTCGATTATGTAACGGAAACGGGCCGACTATCCGCTACGCGGGCACGCGCTGCGCGACGGATTATTATTGCTCGCCCCTTCCGCTCGGCTGGCCGTTAGTTTTCTCGGCCGAAAATAGACGTTTCGTGTAATACGATCAAAATCCATGCGCACTGTGCCTCGACCGTTGAACGCGTGCCGGGTGTCCCCGGCGGCTCGTCTTTACGTAATTCTCTTCTTTTTTCTTTCTGTACACGTCGCAACATTGTGTAACTCGTTTGATGAGAGGCGGAGGGGGGGGGGGGGGGGGGGGGGGAAAAAAAAAAGGAACCCGGGTAGGAAAAAAGGGGGGCGGAGGGGGGTGTTCTTTCGCCGCGCCATTGAACGCGAGAATATTGTCGAAGGACCCGACGATCCCGCGGACGCGAGTACTTGTTGCGCGCGTCGAAATTCTCGGAGCAAGATCGGACCACCCCGAATACGGGGAAAAGGGACCGCGAGCCGCGGTTGCGTAACGACCCGCGCATCGGGCAAACGCGTTTTCGTCCCGTTTTTTCCCCCGACACCGGATCCATACGGTGCGGACCGCAAAACCCCAATCGCAAGGCTCGACTCACCAAGCTGTACGGCCAGGTCGTATCTCTCGAGGGCCTGGCCGAGGTGTCCCTTCTTGATCAGCTTGTCCGCCTCGTGTCTCGCCGCGCTGGCCTCCGCCTCGGCGGGCCACCACTTTTCCACGAGCCTCTGGACGAGGACGTTCGTCTCCGGGCTGGCCCCGTCCTCCGGCCCGCCCTGGCCGCACAGTTTGCAGCGACCCGCCGCCTCGGCCAGACAGGCCCGGCAGAAGGTGTGGCCGCAGTCGAGGCTCACCGGCTGGCAGAGCGCCCCCTCGCACTCGGGGCACGCGAACGGGGCGGCCCCCGGCTCGGGCGTCCCCGCGGCCGCGGCGGCCGTCCCCGAGAGGCCCAGGAGCTCCCGCACCAGGGCGTTGGCCACGTGCCTGAGCTTATCGGGCTGGACGCTGCCCAGGAGCAGACAGCGCGAGTACACGTCCATCGACTCCCTCAGTCTGCCGCAGCGCGCCAGTGAGTCCGCGTAGCCGAAGAGCACCTCGCAACTGGGCGGCCGGTGCTGCTGGCGCCCGATGCTCCTCTCGTACATCTCGCAGGCCAGCCGGTAGTTGCGCGAGGCGAAGGCCTCCTTGGCCGTGTCCGTCATCGCGGCGGTGCGTCTATATTATCGCCGGTGCGCTCCGCGGGCAGCTGCCGAAGGTCCGCTCCCGGCCGCCGGGGTCGTCAGGCATCTCTCGACGCGGGGGAGAGAAGCTGCGTCCCGCAACAACCGGAACAGAAACTCACTCGACCGCGCACTGATTACCGATCCATCCGCGGGGGGCCGGCCGACCGCAGCCGGGCGCGTACTACTGGCGCTCGCCCCCGACAACTCGTGTCCCTTGTACAAGTATGTACAAACAGACGCCGCGTCTGACAGTAGCGGAGCGAACGGGGGACGAAGCGCGAGGCATGTGCTCCGGCTCGTCGCGCGTTATGCGTGTACAGAATATGGTGATGATGCGCGCCGCTCGAGCTCCCGGCCAAGACTGTCGGCTCCGACGCTTTCGCGCTCTCCGCTCGGGTGTATATACACTGGCCGACCGGCTGCTCCGTCTCTGTCTCTCTGTTAGCCGCGGTGGTGGTCGTGGCGGTTGTGCGCGCGGCTTCGATCGACGCGCCGCCGCCGCGACTCGGACGGAGGAGGAGACGGCTATGTAACCTTCCGCAGGCTGGCGTCGGGCTGTTGGATAAGAGAGCGTTTCAGCTGTCTGAGGAGTAGTGTCTCGGTTGGACGTATAATGGGGCATTATGGAGCGTAGGTATACCCCTTTGCCCCCCCCCCCCCCAGTTCTTCGTGCCTCTGACGGAGGATGACTTTCGGAGAGGGTGTTATGCGCTGTTGCGCAAGGTACGTACGTCTCCTCTTGCTGTTCGCCACAGGTGCATATTATACAG